>BDUI01005321.1:48825-63740 GCA_002335545.1 Apodemus speciosus
GGAAGGGCTGAGAGGGACAGTCTCTTGGCGCCCCCTGCTGGTTGTAGCTGTTCTTAAAGGGTCCTCGTATCCCCTCCCGCTCGAATTAACTTTTTTATTCACATACATTCTAATCACAGTCCCTCCTCCTCTCCTTCCAGTCCCACCTTCACAAGTCTGTACATGCAGTACCCCTCCCCTTCTCCACAGAGGAAGGGACGCTCTGCCTTCCACACCATACCCCACCCTGGAACACTTAGTCCCAGCAGAACTCCGCACCTCTTTTCCCACTAAGGTCCAACCGGGCAGTCCAGGTAGGAAGGAGGCGATCCAATGTCAGGCAAAAGAATCAGAGACAGCCCCCACTCCAAATTTTAGGGGACCCATATAACGACCAAGATGCACATCTGCTACAAATGGGGTGGTGGGGAGGTGGGCAGGGAGGACCTAGGTCCAGCCCCCACATGCTCTTTGGTTGGTGGTTCAGTCTCTGTAAGCCCCCATGGGCCCAGATTAGTTGACTCTGTAGGTCTTTTTGTGGTGTCATTGACCCTTCCAACTTGATCAATTCTATCCGAATCTCTTCCATAAAACCCCCTGCCTTAGTCAGAGCTTCTATTCCTGCACAAACATCACAACCAAGAAGCAAGTTGGGGAGGAAAGGGTTTACTCAGCTTACACTTCCACACTGCTGTTCATCACAAAGGAGATCAGGACTGGAACTGAAGCAGGTCAGGAAACAGGGGCTGATGCAGAGGCCAAGGAGGGATGTTTCTTACTGGCTTGCTTCCCCTGGCTTGCTCAGCCTGCTCTCTTATAAAACCCAAGAATACCAGTCCAGAGATGGCACCACCCACAAGGGGCCCTCCCACCCTTGATCACTAATTGAGAAAATGCCCCACAGCTGGATCTCATGGAGGCATTTCCTCAAGGGAGGCTCCTTTCTCCGTGATAACTCCAGCCTGTGTCAAGTTGATATACAAACCCAGCCAGGACAGCTCTTCCCCCCTCCCCACCGCCCACCCCCAACTTGTTTCCGCCTGATGTTCGCCTATGGGTCTCTGCATCTGTTTCCATCCGCTGCTGGATGAGGCCTCTCAGGGGTTCTCACATTTTCTGTCAGTGTAGAGGAACTAGTAAGAAAGGTACAATAGAAAGATTTCTGGAACTGGGGCTGTAGCTTGAGAAAAGATTGCTTGCCTGTCATAAGCAAACTCTAGGCTCTGTCTGTGGGGAGCTACGAAGGCAGGGGTGAAAAAAGATGGTTCTTCCTGATCTTACACATGCACCAGCTGAGTCATCTTCCTGGGAACCAGTCTGTACCTGATCAAAAACCTGAACAGAGCCTCCCCAATGAAACTGTGTAAATGTAATACACCCCCCCCCATGATATGTTAAATTCCTTGTAAATGTAATACCCTTGCATTAGGCCTTAAGGAAGCTTACGTTTAGAGAAACCCTGAAACAAGTTATCATTCCAAGGGATTAATCTACTCCAAATCCAGCAAGGCCATGTTTTTAGATATTGAGGCTTTGGGATTTTGTTTGTTCATTTGTCATTTTAAAGGAAGCCGACACTCGAGGATTCCCCAATGGAGGGGTTAGAGAAAGGACTGAAGGAGCTGAAAGGGTTTGCAACCTCATAGGAAGAACAACGGCATCAACCAACCAGACCCCCCCCCCCAGAGCTCCCAGGGACTGAGCCCCCAACCAAGGAGTACACATGGCTTCAGCTGCACATGTAGCAGAGGATGGCCTTGTTGGGCATCAATGGGAGGAGAGGTCCTTGGTCCTATGAAGGTTTGATAGATGTCCCAGCTTAAGGGAATTGAGGGTGGGGGTGGGGTGGATTGAGGAACATCGTCATAACAGCAGGGGGGAGGATGGAATAGGGGGTTTCCAGGAATTAGGGGGGAACCAGGAAAGGGGATAACACATTTGATACGGTTTTGACAGCTTTGTAATTTTTTAGTCACTACTTGGTGCCCTTCAATGAGYGTGTTGTGATAGCCAAGCTTCCAATAAGGTTGAGCCACTGCAGGGGTCAGGACGTGCTAACAGACCCAAAGATGGATGGTTATATTAAGCTTACATGCAAGAAATGTGGGCCACTCTGTCCAGAGGGCTCCTGACCGGAAGCTGTGGATGGCGTCTACCAGATGCTTTGGGCACGTGAGACCTTTGACCCACACGTCAGTCAGCTGTGAGATGGAAGAGGTGCATCTCGGGAAGGCTTTCTGCTGACGTCAGAGTTTACTATCCAAGGCTCAGTTTGTATCAGGCAGAAAGGACACAGTGTCTAACTTAGGTAGATGTACTGGCCTAGGAATTGTTCCCAAGGAAATATCTGGCTACTGGAGGACCCAGGGTGAGGAGGTGAACCACACAGGAGATTTCCTCACCTCCAGGAAAGGCCTTTCTCAAGGGATTCATGTCGGGAGATGAACCTGAGGGGGCTGCTAAGATTAGCTTCACAAAATCCAAAGAGAAAAGATAGCCCTTAGTGTGGACTCTCAGGAGCCTTTCAGACTGCTGTAGGATGAGCTGTCTCCTGCTAGGGAAACAGGATATTTTAATAGTTCTGAAGCTCTTTCTTGGGACCAGAAAACAGGGCTTCAAAACAAAAACAAAACAAAAAAAAACCCACAAAAATCTCAGTATGCTAGTGAAAGTACGAATAATTGATCACCTTAGTTTTAAAGAAGGAGCAAATTAGATTTGAGGCTGCTTGGTAGCAGAGAGGTGAGAGATTCCTGTAAGGTTTTTGAGATTTAACAGAATAGACATTAATAAAAGGGACCAGAGCACTAATGCTCCCCAAGTAAAGAGGTATTAATACTATTTGACAGCTGCATATTCTGAGGGCCTGAATTCTCGAAAAGGCGTTAATTCAGGAAAGGCTCCTGAAATGACATAGCTATAAATATTCACTTCACATTAAGTGATAATCCGAGCCTCTGGCAACTAGGTTTATTTCTATTTAGAAAAAAAAAATACCGGGGAGGCTAAAATATTTCTAGAGATGGCCTAAGAGGAGCAAAGGTGATGGGGAACATCATTCTTTTAAAACTGATGGTATTGGAGGACTTAAAATGCAGGACTCTCACAGTCCGTTTAGTGCTCTAGTTCCCATTGATTAATGGTGGCCGGCGGCTCCAACTAGACCATCCTTCATAAGGGATCCTGTTCTTTTCAAAAAGCCTTTCATGCAGATGTCCATAATGGTCAGCTGTGTTTTGCACACAGGTTATTTTTCTGTCGGACCCCAAAGGGCAAGCATCTACATTCCCTGTTGATTGAATGGAAATTGCTTAGGATGGCATGAGACTTATGAATGAAGAGAAGACACTACCACTGGGCTTCAAATGGTAGAAGCTATTTTGGAATCCAGCTTGAAAGACTTTTCACATTTTTAAACTCTGTGTGTGTACATATGTGTGTGTATAGTGTGTGCCCAAGTGTGTTATTGTTTGTGTGAGTGTGTGTATATGTGGGCATGTGAGTGTATACAGTGTGTCAGTGTGTATGGTATGTGAGTGTATGTCTATTGTGTGTGTAAGAGTGTGGATGTCTGGAAGTGTATGTGGTATGAGTGTTTGTGTTGTGTATGTATGACTGTGTATATGTGTGTGAGTATATGTATGGTGTGGTTTGTGTGTGTGTGTGTGTGTGTGTGTGTGTGTGTGTGTGTGTGTGTGTGTATACATATGGGAGTCAGATGACAACCCTCAAGATTAGGTTTTTTTCTTTTTACCATGTTGACCCTGAGGAAGGATCTCAGGTTGCCAGGTCTCACACAGCTAATCACTGGCCTTTAAAAGACTTATTTGGGGAAAAATAAATAAAACAGCTGAGTAGTAGCGAGTGATATTAAAAGACCAATTCATATACCTGGAAATGTTAAGGGAACAGCTTAAACACTAGGTGTCTTTCCTCCTGAGTGAGCGGCTGACTTTTGCTGTTTCTTCTGACCACCCATCTTCACCTCCCCACCCCATCCATGTCTGTGTTAGCTCCCATGAGAGACGTCTCTCTTGTGATGGAGATTCCACAGCAGGTTCAGGTTCTGGTGCTGGTGTCCTGAGTGGGCTGGCGCTACCAGATGAAGAGTTGGGCTCGGCCGGCCCCCTGTCACTTTATGAAAGGGTCTGTGAAGGGCTTGTTAATTTCCTCCTCCCAGGAGGGGAGCCCAGACCTTATCTGCTGTGGTGGTGCAAGGCACTTCAGATTTGCATGTCAAGAGAGAATGGCTTAGAGGAGGGCTGTTTGGGGAAACAGTATAATAAGGTTCATTAAAAATAGAAATACTTGGCCCTATTTGCTTTTTATTCCTGGTATCTTTAGAAACAGTCTTGACTGAGCTGCCTCTCCAGCCAAGGCATTTATTTTCCTTGAGTGGTTAAAGGGCTTGGAACTCCATCTGCTCTGCTGACCACACTCTCCTGAGCTCCTTCTCTCAGCCTTTCTTGCATCCCATCCACAAACCAGCACTGCCTTGACCCTCTGAGATTTGAAAAGTACCAAACAGACCTCTGCAGGTCGATTCAAAGGTCTGCCTCTCATCCGTATCCAAAACTAGGATGCTCCGCCAGCCCCTCAGCATAGGATGCCCTGTTCCTTCTCCTCCCGTGTAAGCCACCGCTGAAAGAATATAGTGGGTGACACACACATTTCTTTGTAAAGTCAGAGTGCAGCCATCTCTTGCCTTTCCCGTGACAGGAGACCCACAGCTGAGAAGCAAGGGGAACCTGCATTGGCTAGAATACACAACCTTGCCCTGAATCAGAAGGCATTGCATAGTGCTTAGTGGGAGATTTATGGAATGGCTCTCCTCCCAGCCTTGTCCCGCTTTCTCCTATCTGCTTGAAGCTTTGTTGCTACGAAACAGCCTTACTTTATAAGCCATTGTGATGGAGCAGGGGGGGAGGCTGTGCCGGGCAGCGGTGATGGTGGTGGTGGTGGTAGTAGTGAAAGGCGCAGCTCTGCCGGATGACATGTAGCGGACCTCTGCATCAGCCAAGAGGAATTAAGCTTTGTCACTCCCCACTGGGACTACCTTTCTCCTGGTATGTGCGCAAGGAATTCATCTGCTGCTGCTCTCCGCTGCAGCCACCAGAGCAGAGCCCCCGTGTACACTTTGCCAGAGAGCAGGGAGCAAGAATGATAGCCGTCTCTTTTAAATGCCGCTGTCAAATTCTAAGGCGACTTACCAAAGGTACGGTACTTTCCTCCTCCTTCGCAGTGTGTCTGCTTCCGCAGCCCAGAACCACAGCTGAATGGTTTGGTTTTTTTTTTTTTTTTTTTTTTTTACTTTCAAATATGACTGCCTTTTACAGTTTATTGTCAGGCAACAAAGAACTCAGAGAAATCTGTACAGATCTCTCTGTACAGGTAGACTCCCCAGGTCTGTGCTGGTTTATCCCGGCTGGGTTCGTGATGAAATTATGTGGTGGTGGTGGTGGTGGGGGCGTGTGTGTGTGTGTGTGTGTGTGTGTGTGTGTGTGTGTGTGTTTAATGACTTCATTCCTTGCTGAAAAGCAGATGTGTCTGGGTCTGGTGCTGAAGTTATTACGGGAAGCCGTCATTTTGCATGCTGATTATCTGATCAAGGGGAGTCAAGTGTTCATGACTGTCCTTTCTATGGAACACATATTAAATGCAGTTGGCAGCTTCTGGGCCCGCACAGCTGCTCAGCCCACAGAATAATTGTTTATTAATTCCTCAAATCTCGTGAGCCTTTTACCAGGACAGTTTTAAAATTGCTCTCTCTCTCTCTCTCTCTCTCTCTCTCTCTCTCTCTCTCTCTCTCTCTCTCTAATTCCCCCACCCCCTTATGTGTGTGTGCGTGCACGAGTGTGTGTGTGTGGGTGTGTGTGTTAGAAATACGTGTCCAAATATGTTAGAAAATTCAAAATTATTTGGTCCCGAGTGATATTTGAAGAAGTTTATTTGAAAGTAAAAATGCAGTCACGGCCTCATGCATTCCCTTCAAGATTTATTGGCTTGAATTATCTCTCTTAGAAGTCTAAAACATTAATGACACCTGCGTGACACTTCAAATGTGCTCTTTTTTTTTTTTTTTTAAGTCAGCCTAGTTGTACCATCTGATTTGCTTGTATACATTTTATTTCAAAGTTAGTGAACGGCTCCTTTTACTGATGCAGCCTTCTAAACATGTAGAAGGGCAAGTTTCCCTTGCCTCTTTCCTTTGGATAGATCTTTAGAGAAACATGTACAACTGAGGAAGAAAGTTTGGTCTGCCGAAAAAGAGAGAGAGGTGGCTGGAAAAGCCTTTCATTTTCAGCCTGTAATCAAGTACCGCCAAGTAATTAATGGGTGTAATTATGTTCTAGGAGCCCTGAACCTATAAATATGTTAATGGGAACCATTTCTATCAGTTTAGCCTGACATATCAGAGTTCTTTGATCACCAGCAGTGCAGCTAAAAATGCAATTAATATTTTATTTAGCAGAAGAATGAGCATAAAGCAAATAGTGACAAATAGGCCTGACATCAGTAACAGGAAAGAGAATAAATACTGTGTACTAACTTACTGAGTGCATTTGGAAATTCCGGAGACAGCGCAATGACCCTTAGGAGGGGGAAGGCGATCCCTTTCAAATTAGGCTCTTAGCATAAGGTTGTAAAGTATGTTTGGCTTTATTCTTTTTAGTTGGTACTAGCTTACTATTCCTGTTTGCAAGTCATATTTTAAAAGGCTATCCTTTTTGTTAGAAGCTTGGCTACAACAGGTATCTCATTCAGAAAGTTCTTTTCCTAGCTGGGCATTTATTTATCTTGATGTTGAGAGGTTAATGGTCTTAAAATACGGAAGCAATATCTCTATTCATGTGAGTCAGAAATTCTTTTTAGGTTCTGCATTCAAGGAAGGAAATGAATCCAAATAAATTTTAGTTCTTAGAATTAATATTTTTTCCATTGTTTCCTCATCTGCTGCATGACAAAGAGATCTGTTTTTCCAAGATAGTTGCTAAATACCTACACAACTGGGGAATTTGTGGATCCCTTTTTGTTTTCCACGTGGCTACTCCACATCTCTCCCAAAATCTTTATATATGCTCTTCTTGGCATTTAGTGTATGACTGACAATGTATCATGAAAGCCTCCCTGGATATCCCCTTGTCTTAATGAGACCAGTCTCTGTATTTAGATGGATATTCAAATGTTTGCAGAAAGACCCCGGAGTGACACAGCTCATGCCTGACCAATCACGTGTGGCCTCGCCAAAGTTCAAGACGAAACAGTGCTACCTGTTGTCCCAAAAACACTCAGTGAGTTCTAGGGTCCACCCACAGCTGCACACTCTTGTAGGCTAGAATAATAAAACAAACACATAGAAGTAGAGCCTTAAACTCCCCCTTTTGGATGTTTTGGGATGGCGGAGGATGTATCTTGAATGAGGTTGCTTTCTTGTCCATTCTCTCTGTCCACATGACTCACACCTAGTACCCAAATGCATGCATCTCTTACTCTCACTGAGGACTGTACCCAATCCTCTCTTTTCCAGACACTTGGCACAGAGCCTTGTATATAGAAGATACTTAGAAAGTGGCTATTAAAAAGAACTGGAAGGGTCTGGTTGAAAGAGGCAGAGCACTGAATTATTTGGACATTCGTAGGAAATACTTCAAGAACTCAGCCCTACCAAGATATTGGGGGTAATGAGGCTTGCTTTATGTCTCTAAAACCACCTTGTTTTATGTGACTAACCTGCTTAGGGAAAAAGCAGTATGGCACCTGTGTGTTTCCTTAATTCTTTTAAGGGGAATAAAGGAGACAGGGATACATTTAAAGGAAAAGTTTTCTTATAAATCCCACATTTTTAGTGCTTGGCTTCATCCTTACATTCTTCATCTGTTGGCCATTTAATAAATACCTACTCAGAAATTCTAATGTTCCTGGAACTAATGCTTTTATAGTAGAACCCAGACTCAGTGTTTCATAGGTGTATCAAGCATTTATAGTCAATGGATTGTTGAATAACAACTAATTTCTTTCATTGGTATTATGATATTAACACGTATTTTCTGGATTGATCTCTAAGCCATCCACATAGACACAGGGACCCCACAGTCTTAGTTGGGTACATATTCAAGTCAACCTAGTGCCTCTCAGATTTGGAAATTGAATTATTTTTGTTTTAATTAAGACTTCAAACAACTGGTAGATATGGAAATGGACAGATAGAGATGAGAAAGGGAGAGAGAGAGAAGAGAGAGAGGGATTGAGATCTGTCTGGTTTAAAGGTTGAATGAACATGGAGATGGATAAAGATGGAGATAAAGAGAGATAGGTATATATAGGGCTGTGTGTGTTTATATATGTGGTGTGTGTGTATGTGTGTATATGTGTGTATGTATATGTGTGTATGTATATGTGTGTATGTGTATGTATGTGTATGTATGTGTTCATGTATGTATTGTGTATGTATATGTGTGTATTGTATGTGTGTATGCATGTATGTGTGTATGTATATGTGTGTACGCATGTATGTGTGTGTGTGTGTGTGTGTGTGTGTGTGTGTGTGTGTGTGTATGTAGTTGCCTTGAAAAGGCTGGGAACATGAAATGTTCCCAGTCATCAATGAAAATAACCTTTGACCCCCAAGCCTGTCCCTGCATGTTGACAGGAGCATTGACTCACTAAAGGACCAGTCAATGTCTGGTCCGTGTTGCTGTCACCTACTATGGGGATCTAGAGGAGGCATGCCATCTTTTCCATCTCCCTCCCTCTGCAGTGAGCCACGCCTACAGACTCCCTAGCCCTGGAGCCAAATCCCAAAATAACACTTTTCAGCTCTCCAGCAACTATGACAGGAATTGTCTTAATAGAAGGGCTTCGGGGCACTTGCCCGCTCAGCTGCTTACCTGGGACGCCACCTTTACCCTTAAGGGGCACCTTGCCTGAGACGTGGGTGTGTTCTCAGAGAAGCAGATGCTCTTATCTTGTGGTGATGATGTTTTTATTGTCCCTTGAAATGCGCTGGCCTTGTATGCATGCAGTCCTGCTGTGTGAGGAGTACAGAGCCATGTCCTTCTCTGGTGCTATTGGTTTTAGTCAAGGGTCCTGAGCTCTCACGCCCTGCTGACTATGGCATTTCCTTGTCCCTTGCTTTACTCAACCAAGGTGACCGTCAGCTAATTAATATTCATTGGCCTTCCCCAGGAAGCATGGCTCTGGTCAGATCCCTATATTCCTCTTAGCTCAAAACTCATGTCAAGAAACCTTTGCCTTTACACACAGTTTCCAGTGGTGTTTTCTTTTTTCACTTCATCTGACCTATGTGGAATTTTATTTTCAGAGTGATTTCGCTTCTCCTCATTTCCCAAATACACATATGATCTGGAACAAAATAAACTGTCTAAGACTCAGGCCCACTAACCGATCGCTGGCAGGTCTGTTGACCTTCATCCTAACAGGGCATCCAAGTGAGATGTTTTTGGCTGGTGTCCAGCTGTCCCCTGCTGTGTATTCTGCTTCCTTTTCTCCCTCACTATCTTTCTCCTCAAAATCCTTCTGTCCTGCTTCCTGGATCACTGGTCCTGAGCAAAATGTGGAGCTGATGATGTCAGGACCACACTCAGGTTCTCTTCTTCCTTTGCTCTGGACACTTACCCCAGGGCTGCAATGACTGTGCTTGAAAGGTAAGGTCAGACATCAATCTCAGCTCTGTCTCCAGGGGAAACTGAAGCTCCACTATGCCGGCCAGCCAGCAATCTTGTTCTTAATTCTCTCCTGCAAGGACAGTCTCACAGTGGCGTGCCTGGTTATCTTTTGAAGTATTATTCAAGTGACCTCTGGGTCTCTTTAGACTCAGACTTGCTGACCCTTGTCCAGTGTATTCACAAAAACCATCTTAATCGAGAAATTAATTTTCTGTGGATAACCCCAATCAAGTATAATAATTCATTGAAAATTTTGTTTTGGTAAAAGGAAAACATTCGAGATAGCTCCCTAACTGCAGAGCCTCTTGAGCCAAGGAAAAGCTGAGTCAGCCATTGGAGGCAGCATCGTTGTTGGCTGAGCGATGGCTTCTTGTATGACAAGCTCAAATTTTCGGTGGAGGTCCCTTTGCATGTCCCCATCTGTCTGTGTCTGGTCTCATGACTCCTTCGGCATCCTCCTTTAATGGTCCCTCTTCTACTCAGTGATAAGATTCGGGATTGATTATCGTCTGGGTGGAGAATGCCTGCTCTCTGCTGGATCTCATTTCTCCCACCGGCCCATGCCCGTCTCTTCTGCTAACCCTCCCTGGCCTGTCTGTCAGACCCTGTCATTTGGAACAGCTTGCCTGGATCTCCCCACCTCATTAACTCTCCAGCCCTTTTCAAACCTCGCCTGATAACGCATCCTTTCCTCTTCACCTCCACCCTTAGCTATCAAACGTAGTTTGCAGGACGGGAGAGAACTCCAGTGGTCCAGTGGTTACCCTGGCAAGCATGAGGGCCCACGTTCTGTTCCCCATTGTCCTCACAAAAAGCCGAGACTGTTTTTACAACCCCAAGGAGACAGAGGGACAGGCAGGAACATCCCTAGTTCTAGTCTTACCAACTCTAACCTAGTGAGCTCCAGATTTCAAGGAGAGATGGACAAAATAAGGTTGAGAAGAAGGACCCCACCCCGTTACCCACCTTCTCCTCAAGCCTGGAGCACTGCACACATAACCTGATCCGCACACATTTTTAAAGGGGATTTATTTAACTTGTCTTGCATCCTATCTTGCCAACTTTAAAAACAGAAAACGGACACAGTTAAAACGCTTCGGAACATGTGTTATTCAGTTAAACTTTGATCCCTTGCTAGGGCAGGAGGTACACAGATAGAGAGGCCTCACTTGGACAGGGGAAATCTGAAATTTGATCCTGGTCAGGGGTTGCTGTTCTCGCTCGTGTTGAGATGGCGCTGGCTGTACGAGATAGAGCTCTTGCTGCGTGTCTGACTAGTCTCTCAGATGTTTGGGTGGAATGGGGCTCAGACCACTTTATTCCCTAGTGTCCTGAGATTTTCCTTTTATCAAACACGTTAGGCTTTGCATAGTGGTGCGCCTGTCTTGCTTCCGTCTTCAGAATAGGGATGCCGTGCGGGAAATGCTTTCCTCCTTCTGCGCAACACCCGTCCGTCTGTCCCTCAGGTGGAATAGTCAGCTATGCATTATAGGAAATCATCTGCATGTGAACAAAAAGGGTCTTGGTTCCTCCTGAGATGATTGTAGCTGATTGGGGTGACAAACCTGGCCCATCACCGAAACAAAAGAAAGCACTTTAACATAGGCACTCAATTTATTTCTAGCATTTGGAGAAAAATGATTAGGAGGAAGAACGGAAGTCATATTGGCTCACACTTGCTGAGTACCTACGACCAGCCAGTTACTACTCCAGATGCCTTCTGCAGACTAACACAGCGATCGCTCATGGCGATGTTACACTGGAAAAATCATCAGTTAGAGAAGTTGAGGGACATCCCTAAGACTGGGAGGCATGGAGGAGACACGGAGCTAAGAACCAATGCTCCATTCTGTGGTTATCTTTTCTACTGGGGGGAAGGGAAGTATGGAGCTGTGAGTAGAAGCAGAAAGGAGACCCACCAGAGCAGTGCTGCTGGACTCCCCTCCCCCACTCTACATGGAACAGGACAATGGAATATCTAAGGGCGTAAGATGCGTGAGCCTGTCTAGCTCTCCCCTGCCAGAACACAGCAAAGCCTGCCAGGCATCCAGGTGAGCCTCGGTTTCTCCCTGAACATGAAATAACGCGTAGATACTGCTTGTTGTGTGTGGTGACGCAGACCTGTAAGTCCAGCATGTGGGAGGCAGAGGCGGGAAAGACAAGCGTGCAGGACAGCCCTGGAACTACATAGAAAGACTTGGTCTGAGCAAGCACACACACACACACACACACACACACACACACCCCATATGCACACATGCATTTGCACATACCACAGACACATATAATCACACATACACCACAGACACACCATGCCCACCTACCACCCACATACACCACACACACATATACACACACACCATATACACATATATACACATACCAAACACACAACTATACACATATACTCTACACATATACACACACCACACACACATACACACATACACACACTATATACACACATGCATATACACACATACCACACACACACCACACACACCATATACACACATGCATATACACACACACCACATACACCATATACATATGTGCATATACACACACATACCACATGCATATATACACATACCAAACACACACCTATACATACATATCACACACACCACACACACATACACCCATACACACAACCACCCCCGCACACCACACCATACCTACCCCCACACACATAAATACACGTATACCACATACACACATGTACACATACCACATACATGCACATACCACACACATACACACACACCACACTAAATATCACACACACACTTCTATTACATGGCCTCAGGCTTATTAGCTGTATCAAGATTGTGGTTAATTCCTTCAGGCAGAAATACATGTTTTGGTAATTTCATATTATCTGAAATTTTGAGGGAAAATGCATGCTTTCTTTTAGAAAAAAAGTTGCATTCTGAAATGTTTCATTATTTAAGAGAGAGTAACCAGTTTTGGATTCTGTCTTCTCTGTTAATCTCTTAACAATATTTTCCCATCTGTGTGAGATTTAAATGTTAAACGCAAAATGTATATTCTTTACTTTATGTTATACACAGAAGAAGCCAGTCTGAAATCTTTCTTTGGTAGCTATGCCACTAAAGTTCCAATATCCTATTTAACCCAAAGAATAAACCATCCCCCAGATGTTAGTCCCACACAGCATCTTAGAGAACGCTAGATCACCTCTCTAATGAAGAGAGGAACATGGACCTTGGCTTTACAGCAAGTAGCAACAGCCTGGCCTTTGGGCCAGTGAGGACCTTCAGCAAAGTTTCTTGGCCTATTGGGAAATGGGAGACTTCTCACTAATAGCTCAAGCTAGATTCATAGCTAACTGGATGTATTAAGAGTACAATAAATACGCTTCGCAAACTGTGATCTCATTTATTAAATGAACATGACTTAGGAGCAAAGGTAGATGTCTAATTTCAGTGAAGTTGGGTTAAAAATGATAAAACTGGTAAAGAATGACTGAAGCAAATAGGTTTACAATGGACTCGGTGTGCCTCATGTGTGGGCACATGAGGATCATATCCATATGCCTTTCAATAAGACTTAAAATTATGCTAAGTATTTAAGTATATTTTCCCCTAGATATTCCCATCTTCTTAGCCACTCTTGTGCCTGTATTTACTTTGATTATGTGTGCGGCGCACCATTACGTAATGGCTACATCATGATGCATTATGTAATGACACATTACATTATGACGTGCATCTTCAGGTTGTTTCCAGTTTTTCAGGGTGGTAAAGGGCATAGCGTGGAGTGTCCCTGAGAGGGTCCTTTGGGTTGCATGGAGGTGCATTTGCATGTCTTCGTTTTCAAGTTTCCTGATACCTATTCCTGAGGAACGATACGGAACCTGCGCATCCACCCACTGCTTTTCTAAGCAAACAGAGGTTGTAAATATAAATAAAACTTAGGGCGAGAAGGAGTCATGTCCTCGAGCTATACTATCCAAAGACAAAGGAGGAAGGGGCAAAAGGAGAGGTTAGTTTGTAAGTAGGTCACTACTGACTCTTGAGAGAGCAGTTTCAGCAGAGGAGCCCTGCCCAAGACAAACAGAGAATTTCAGGTGCACCCTAAGAATGTGAGACCACTGCAACATACTGGACGCCTGGGTGGGTGGCAGTGAGCAGATACATCATGGTGTCCTAGAGAATGTGATCGTGGGAGAGGAAGGATCTGAGCTTGCTTTCCTTGTTTGTTTATTTGTTTGTTTGTAGGAAAGAGGTTCAAATAAAACAAATTAGAAGGTGAGAACTGAGGAGTAATGTTTCCCATAACAGAGTAAGCCAGGTGAGGGCGAAGGGCAGCGACGGGATGCAGGCAGAGGTGGGGAAGGCAAGGAAAGCAAGCGCCTTCCTCGTGCAGCCGCAGAAAGTACAGGAACACTTCAGGTACACATGAAGAATACTAACCAACTTGGCTTTATTAGTAAATCCGAAGAGTCTCTAAACTCGTATTTTTGTAAGCCCTCAATGCAAGAGTTTCTAAATATCCCTCTGCACTGAAATCACCCAAGAGCTTTAAAAAAAATGATGTGTAGCGATTATGATTTAATTGGCCGGGATGCTAGACTATACTGTAAAAATGTTAACAGAGTTCCTTAGCTGATACTGGTGTGTAGAGTTTGGGAACCCTGACCTAACCATCCAGGCAGCTTAGTGCAGGCTGAGCCTTGAGAATAGGGCTTCCTCCAGCAGGAAGCCCAGGAACTTAAGAGCCAGGAGGAGGAAGTAAGACTCGCACAACCACGGGAGCTGCCTGGGATTCTGAGGACAGAGCCCAGATTGAAATAGAGCCAAATTATAGCAGCACCATGCATGAGTGACGTCATTAAAGCTTCAGAGTGAAACAAAACTGGTTAAGTGAGGTGGAGGATGGGAGAACATGTCAGAGGAGGGACAGCTAACACCCAAGCATATAAAGCTGTGTGTGTGTGTGTGCGCGCGCGCGTGTACTTGCACTCTTTTTTTGAGACTGGGTTTCGGTACGAGGCTCTGGATAACTTGGACCTTACTCTGTGCGACGCGCGCTATCTTCCCGCCGGCAGGAAACACACGGCACACATTAGGACTCTTCTGCAGAAAAAAGCTTTATTCCTCTTGAGAGAGAGAGGGTAAGCTTACAGAACCAGAATCTCAGGAGCTAGACCGACACTCCTGGACTCTGCTAGGAAAACTAATGGAGACCCTGAGATCACGCGGGATCTCGCCTTAAATACAGTTA
>BDUI01005321.1:64556-77419 GCA_002335545.1 Apodemus speciosus
CCAAGACCACGCTGGCAACATAGGGAGTCCAAGGGCCATATGGTGTTCTTTCTTAAAGGGGGGGGGGGTAAAAAAGGAGGAGGGGCAGAGAGAGAGAGAGAGAGAGAGAGAGAGAGACAGAGACAGAGACAGAGACAGAGAGACAGAGAGACAGAGAGACAGGGTTAGAGAGAGGGACAGGATTAGAGAGAATGAGGACTAGCTGAATGAGGACTAGACTGAAAAGCAAGGTTGCAGACTCCTCTGTTTGTGTGAGCACTAGTTTTCCCATCGTTCCATTCTCCTTCCTGTCACTTATCATCATCCAACCCTGATGTCATGCTGTTTGTGGGAAAAGTTCAACTTCTAGAATTTGCCTTCCAACTACCTAGCATTGCAAGCCTGTGCTGCCCACTGAACTTCCTGTGAGCCTAGTGTTATTTGCTTCTTGTTTGTTTGTTTGTTTAATATCCTTTCTGGGTTTTTTTGTTTTTTTATCAGTGGAGGAAGTAAGCTCCCAATGATCACGTGATCATGTGCATCTCCTCACACCTACTAATTTCCCCTTTAACCAGCTGGGTGTTTCTTGCCCCTCCTTCCTCCCTCCTCCTCTCAGAGTCGGCTCAAGCTGTCTGGAGGAAGGTTCTGGCAGAAGGCCAGGAGCACCAGGGATCTGGAGACTGAAGGACAAACTATTGTTAAATTCTGCATGACAGAATTCCCAATTGACTTCAGCCTGAGGAACATTTAAGGGCCCCACAGAGTTTCTGATTGCATTGAATGTTTTCTGTTCTACTGAGCAAGGTGACTTGTACTGATCAAAAGTCAACTTCATTTAAAGCCTTTGCCTCCTAAGTGGTCTGTTGATAAATTGGGTTCATAAACTGTGAAAATTCAGTTATAAATTCCCAGAATTAAATTGGTTCCCATGAGCAACTAATTCCTGATATCCCAGTGTGTATTTTATTGGTATGCTACATATTTGTTTGATTTAAATGCCCATCTCCCCAATTTTAATATCTATACAAGAATTAACAGCCAAAGGTATAGACACTGACCACAAACATTCGCTTATGTTACCTCTCAAACAACATGTAAGGGAAAGGCTGGATAGAAAGCAGGCAAACCAAGGCCAAATTTATAGCCCAGAGAGACCATAAAAATGACCTAGAGAGTCGGATTTAGCAGTGGAGCCACAGGCAAGCTACAAAGTGAAACAGAGACGTACAGGTGGGGGAGGGGTGGAAGGGGGCAGAGACCTAGCAGCTGAGGGGTCTGGCGGGGTTGGGTGGGGATAGGGCAGAAGCAGAGAGACGGGCGGAAACCTGGGTCTGTTTTTTGAAGGTAGGAGCAGACTGGGAAGTTAAACACCACCCATTATAGGACATGATCCCCCTCCATTACAGGACAATCTCAGAAATTCATGAGTCTTTGGGAATCTTCACTCCCAGAGCTAAGCTTTCTAGAAAATGTCTGTTCTGGCACAGTCTGCGATGGGCAGGTAAATATACATCCTGTTTATATTTCTACCTGTGGCCTGCAGGGTCTGCCTGCTTGCCCTTCTAGGAAGGACTGATCAAGAGACCCATGCACCATAACCTGTCCTCACTGCTTTCTTCATATGATCTAACTCTTTTGTCTTGCTGTTGTTTTTATGTGTGACTTTATCCGCTTCCTTTTCTTGTTTGTAAGAATCAAGAAAAACATCGTTACATTTAATGGGATGCCATATAGAATTGAAAAGAAGCATTACGGCTACATGCGGAAGAGGGATGAGTCTGAAATGTAATATTGCATCAAGGAAGCTAAAAAAAAAAAGTTCATATGATTGAGTTTAGGTAAAGACATCAATTTGTAAAAATATAAGCTGGAATAGTTCCTGACTCCAGAAAGGGAGATGAGAGGGAGGTTTGAGGGATACAGACCCTCATGTATTTCATAATCTGATCTGTGTAACTATATATATATATATATATTTATAGTGTGTGTGTGTGTGTGTGTGTGTGTGTGTGTATACATACATATATAGCAAATGACAGTTCCTTCCACGGTTTATTCTTTGTCTGTGTGCTTTTGCATATACAAACTCTGTTTAAATCAAAAGATATTTTTAAGTCAAAAGTTTAAATAAAAATGGTCCTTAGGATGTGAGGCACTGCACGTCGGTGCTCACCTGTGATGATAGCAATTGGGAATGGAGGCATAAGAAATAGGGCAGGGTAAAGTTCAAGACTAGCCTGGGCTACAGTCAGCCTGACCCTCGGCAACAGAACAAAACAAAAATAATGAATGAATGAATGAATGAATGAGACTTTGGGTTATTATTTCAGTTTTATAAACAAAAGCTAAGAGAAGATCTTATACCTACAGAATGGAGGATTTCATGTAAATGAAATCCTTTTCTCCCTCATAGATTATTGATTAAAAACAATTGAAAAAATGGATAAATGATAACATTCATTTTAGAATCTTTCAGAAGTTTGAAACTGAAATAGTAAAAATTTGCAAATCGAGGAATAGAAATGAGGGAGACAGAAAGGAGAAGGAACATCCATCTTTTATTCCTCTGTGCCATTAACATTCAAAAGAAAAATGCAAATTGGTGAAAAAGCCTGATTTCTGCCAGGAACAATAGCCACCATTTCCCTAAAGCCTGCCACCACTGAGGTGCCAAATTGAATATTCCCTCCGTCTTATTTGTCTCAATTATATCTTCACACCTCATATTCTTTCCCAGGTTTATTAAGATGAAGCTTATTAACCCAGTTCTAATGATAAGGGAGTTGAACATCAAGAGATCCAATTATTAAATAAAAAAGAAGATAAAACATTATTCAGGAAAAAGTTTTCAGGTGGCCAGAATATGTTTGTCATAGTCTTGGGTTTGCATTTGAGTTCACCAGCAGTCAGTGTGTATCAGGTGGGGGTGCTTTTATGATGTTTGTTTTAAAAACTTATTACACTGTGTGTGTGTGTGGGGTGTGTGTGTGTGTGTGTGTGTGTGGTGGGTGTGTGGTGGTGGGTATGGGTGTGTGGTGTGTGTGTGGGTTGGGGTGTGTGTGATGTGTGTTTTTTATGTGTGTGGTGTGTGTGTATGGGGTATGTGTGTGTGTGTGTGTGTGTGGTGGGTATGGGTGTGTGCTGTGTATGTGTGTGGTATGTGGGGTGTGTGTGTGTGGTGTGTGTGGTGTGTGTAGTGTGTGTAGTGTGTGGTGTGTGTGTGTGTATGTGTGGTGTGTGTGTGTGATGTTGTATGTGTGTGGTATGTGGGCTGTGTGTGTGTGGTATGTGTGTGCATGTGTGTATGTGTGTACATGTGTGCTAAGCATGTGTGTGGAAGTCAGAGAACAACTCGCAGGGTTTGGGTGTCTCCTCCCACCACGTGGGTCTCAGAGCTAGAACTCAGGTTGTCAAGCTTGGCGACAAGCACGGTTACCCATTAGGTTTTTACCTCTGCCTTCCTGTTGAGTGTGTGGCCTCATTCCCCATTTAGAAACCATGAGCGATCACCATTGCCCAGCAATGACCTCTACAAGGGAGGGAGGGTGACTACCTCTGCCCTGTGTGCACGATGCTATAATCATGACACCACATATGTTGCCTGGAGTTTTTGCTACCCCACTTTGAGCTCTAGGCAGTATGTGCTACCAGCCCCCCAGCCCAGAGAACATTGGATCTGAGGCTGAAAACCACAGGCACACACGCTGCTCGATTTCAACCTGCCTTCTCAGCTCAATTGCTGGGCACTGCTCATCTCCCGCGGCTAGCGTGCCTTTCCCAATGCTCTGAGCTCAGCACCTCTCAGTCCGCCCTCAGTTGCTCAGTTGCCTTTAGTCCCAGCTCTAACCTCCTGCCTGGAGAAGCGGCTTATGGCCCCTCTGCTGAGATCTCCCATGGCTGATCACCTTTTGTCCCTCTGACACATGACGACAACACCTTTCCTCCAAGCGCATGGGTAGAGTCTGGCATATTGATTTCTGGAGCTCTGCCCCAGCATCTGCTGTTTTCTGCTCTTCCTAAAACCAAGTCTGATAAATGCTACTAGTCCCTCAAAAATGAGCTTTGTAACTTATCTGGAATACATAACAAATTGAGTACTTTGTTATGCAGAGGCAAAGTTTTATTAGCATATTAAGGGTGCATAGAAGTTAAATAGGAAATAAAGCTGATTAATTTCATTTGACCTACCCTGTTCTTATTTTATTTAGTGGCTAGGACTATTTTCCAAGTAATCCCAACTATAATAAGAGAAGCCAGACTTAAAGCATCATCAGCATACCTCCACATATGTCAGAACTTCTGGAAAATGAAGGTGCCAGTCATCAGCAGATCCTGCCCCAGTAGCTCCCGCACCGCACGGCAGACGCTTCAGATACGCACTTGGCAAGACCTGAGCGATGGGAAATTCACAGTTAAATTTTGTGAATCGCCTCTTAGTGCCAGCACTCTCTGGCACTGCTTATAAATTTAGACTCGTGTTCTTTAGGATCAACATGTGTAAAAGGCAAAGTGTGTGCTGGTACCAAAAAAAAAAAAAAAAGTGTGTGACAAATTCCTAGACAGAGAGCCCTCCCACACATATCTACTGGGGAATATCTGCAGCATGTCTGCCCGTGAGTCACACCCCCTCCGCAACACATGCCTCCACAGTGTGGGGGGCTCTGCATTTGAATCTATCCAATTATCCCAAGTTCGTTCCCAATCCCGTCCTTTTCCATGAATCACAATGGAGATGATTTGACTCTGTAGCATTTAAAGGGCAGCTATCACACCTAACCACTGAAATTATGAAAGTCATAGCCGACATGCATCTACCTTTGCAATCAGCTGCTCCCGGAAGAGCTGGCCTAACAAAGCTCTTTGCATGGCACGCCCAGCCAGCTGAGTGAGGGGAATTTTGGAGAATGTTGTCAAATAGTAACATGTCTCTAGCCAGTCTGCGTCTGAGTTCTTCAGGGCGATGATTAATCGATACATTCCGATAGTGAAGCCCTGGSGTGAATGATGGTCACCTTTTAGTTTAGTGGAGCCTGGGGGCGCTTTATTCTAATTGATTTTGAAAGACTTTATTGTTGTCTTCAGGAAGGTGAACAGGAGGGGTGCTCCACCACTTAGAATTAGAATTTGATCTGCCAAGCAAGCGCAGGCGTTCTGCTCCCCCCCTGGCCCTGACAGGCGTATTAGGGTGCACCTTTTGAAAAAGCATTAATAGCCTGGGCTTCAGTCCAAAAACCGAGACAGTCTCGTTTGTAGAACCAAAGGCAAAAAGGATCAATGAACACAATACGTCTAACCTTCTCTTGGTGTGATAAAGGGAGGGCAGCAATCAACAGAGGTTCGTTAATGTGAGATATTAGATTGAGCGACTCAGGCTGACCATTCTCTTCTTATGAAGAAATGGCGGACGGAATCTCAATTACTCTGGTAGAATGAGGATTTTTTATGAGCTCTTTCTTCAGGACTTAAGACAGTTTTCTGTGTGTGTGTGTGTGTGTGTGTGTGTGTGTGTGTGTGTGTGTGTGTGTAGGTGTGTGTGTAGGTGTGTGTGTTTGATATATGTATTGTGGGAGACCTACCATAGCATATGGTGGTATGTGGGGGTGATCAAAGAATTTTTTTGTGAAATCAATTCTCTCCTACCTTTGAGGGTTCTGGGGAATCAAACTCAGGTAGCCTGGCTTGTGTGTGTGGTTCATACCTTTCCCTTCAAAAGCAAGCTTTTGGCCCCAGTAAGAGAAAAAAAAATTTTGGTCCTTTTCATTGAAAATAAAATTCCCCATGCACTATGTTATGATCATGACATCACCTCCTCCAATTCCTCCCAGATGTTCTCCACCCCTCCCACCCAGCCCCATGTCCTCCCTCCTTCTCTCTCCCTCCCTCTCTCCCTCTCTCTCCTTCTTTCTCCCTCCTCCCATCTCTCTTCATATAAAACACACGAAAAAAAGTCATACAAAAAAGCAAACAAACTAGATTACATATAATGGTAACAAAAATAATAACGAAGTATGCATGGACACACACACACACACACACACACACCAACTGGAGCGTTTTTTAAGGTGGTCATCTTGCAGAGTCTGGGAAGAGGCTCGCTGGTAAACCAGTAATGGTCTGAGGAAAGCACATTTCTTTATGTCCGCCCTGAGACGTTCTAACCCTCCGTCAAGCCTCTTCACACAGGAGCCAAAAGCTATTTGCAGAAAGTCACTAGAACCCTGCTCCCCACGAAGGAATGTGCTCCTCCAGACGCCCTTGGAGTTGAACGGTTGTGACATCTTCTGTACTGGGAAGGTTTTGGGCATCCCTAGGTAGAAAACTAGAGAAAGATACTGAAGAGAAAGAAGCGAAGCCGGGGAGGAGGGCAGTCCTCAGCCACAGACTGTAGGCTCAGATTCCCATCAGCCCTGGCTACACAGAAAACCCACTCTGAAATGTCAAATCGAATGGAGTAAGTCCCACCATTTATCAAGCCAAAGTTTCTCCTCTGAACCATGGGATACTAAAAGTATTTCAACTTATGATTTGTGTTAATTCTTCCAAGGATGGTTGGTGTCATACTTACATAGAAGTAAGAGGAGCGTTGAGTAAGAGAGCTGAGCTATGTTGTTAAACCTGGGAGGGGAAAGGCTCCATCTTTACTCCCGTGAAATCAAACTAAAACCAAGCACCACGGCTGTGGCTAGACCTCTGCTGACCGAAATTTTCCTGTCTCAGCTGCTTCCGATCGTGACATCTCCGGATGGCTGTGCTAAGTCACAAAGAATGCATATAGAGTGAATAGTCTCATTTTACTTAAAATATCATAAGAGCAGAGATGGGAAAAAAAACCAAATTTCTGACGATGAACATAGAATGAAGGCCATTGTGAAGATGTGAGAGGGTCCTTCAGCCGAACCCTGGGTAATGCTGGGGGGGGGGGGGAATCCGAGTCTTGCTAGTTTTGGGGGAACAAAGAAAATACATAAATCGTCTGATTGTCCTATCATTCTAGAGAAATCCCCAGTACAAAATACATGTTCAATGGAAGGCCCTCTGAGATTTAGAGAAAGATTATACTGAATTTTCCCAGTAAGGCTCCTCTAGGTGAAAGTGGAAATATCAGGAGGCTTGTCTCGTTTAGTTCTATTCGCTTTCTGGTTATCACAGAATTTGACACAGGTCTTATTTCCACAGAACCTGGTTTTCAGAGTCAGTTCTTTCCCCACTTTCCCTCCCTCTCCTTCCCCTCCTCCTTCCCTCCCTCCCTCCCTTTCCCCCTCCCTCATTGGCTCTTTCCTTCCTCCTTTCCTCCTTCCTTCCTTCCTTCCTCTTCCTCTTTCCTCCTCCTCTTCCTCCTCTTCCTCCTCCCCTCCCCCTCCCTTCATGACTATGAGCCGGCCTGCCTGTCTTCCTTCCTTCCTTCCTTCTTTCCTTCCTTCCTTCCTTCCTTGCTTCCTCCTCCTCTTTCCTCCTCTTCTCCTCCTCCTCTTCCTCCTCCTCCTCCATCCTCCCCCCTCCACCTCCCTTCATGACTGTGAGCCAGCCTGCCTGTCTTCCTTCCTTCTTTCCTTTCTATTATAAAATGGAATCATCTCTTCTGTGAAGAACAAATTTTACTTACTTCTCTTTTGCAAAGACTTGGCCTTTTTCATTAGGAATGCGACTTGAGCAAAGCCCTTCGGCAGGACTGAAACCTCTGGAGAGGCAGTCAGTGTGAGTAGTCTGTCTGTCATCAGTGGGAAGAACTCTTCCTGGAGCTTCCTACTCTGATCATTCCGCCTTCCCATTACCACACAGGAGTACTGTCCCAAGTGTCATTCAGTCCCTACATGTATTGGCTGTGGAGTTGGATGTATTTCAATACCTCTAAGAATACCACTGCCTACCCCTATAATTAACTATTCACTTTCCTAAAAGTTGTCGATATAATTGCCTATACCAACTTGAATATTTACAAATACTTAGAACATAACATGGCTTATATGGTAGAGAGCTTACCTGTTTATAATAATAATGTACCATATTCATTTGTATTTATATGATACATACAGATATGTGCATATGAATATATATGCTGGATGTTTCCCTATGTGTATACATGAATATATACATATATACCCACAAGTTTATTAGATGCTCTACAGAAATATTTAATTTTACCATATTTAACTAGCCACTGTGCATTCTTATGGATCATATCTGCAACACTTATTGGGTATCAGACCATCATTAAATATGTAGCTACCTAAATGGAATCGAATCGGTAATCAAATGAGTAGCTTTGCCTTTGTAGATCCCTTCAAAAAACCAAAGGCACAGTGGGCTGGCCTGTCTGCCTGCCTGCCCTCTGTTGGCAGCGATCACCACGCAAGGCAGCAGGCCATGACAGATCACGAGTAACGCTTACAGGAAACCACTTTGTAAACAAACATTGCAGTTGGAAATACTGTAATCGTACAATCTATTTTTAATAATGGAGCCTAGATTAATTATAGCGAATGATAGGAACTCATTAGCTGTGGGGTAAGTTCTTAGTTTAGGCTAAATCATTTTCCCTGTATTATAGACAGCACCGAACAGTGAATGAGTGGATGGAACCTAATGTGAGCAAGTTGATAGATTATTTTTTGGAGGGGTATCGGTATAGTGTCATTCATTTGAACATAAAGACACATCATCATAATAGGAAATAGTTACATTGTGTTATTGATTATACTCTGTAATATTTAGCTATTATGAGATAGATTTGTTATCTGAATAGGCAAGTAAAGACTTAAAGATAGATTATGAAAATTGCAACGCTAATACTGGGTCGATCCTCTAACTTCAAAGGTGGCTAACAGTTTCCTACAGAATATTTATGCCGAAACAGTTGTATCTGGTGAAGCTTAGATATCACCGTGAGGATCGCAGAGAAGGAGAAATAGTTCCATTTTCCTCTCTAGAGAAGCATCGGACTTGATTTGTTTTGATTGCTGCCTTGGTACGGCAAACAGAATCATTTTAATAGAAAACAATCCTTTGTTTATTTCGCATGTACAACCTGTATGCAAGCCTGAGATATATCTATAGAATTTACAGTGTGTATGATCTTTTTATTTTTTTTTCTGGTCTGAAAGCAAGGTAGGACTTCTTTTGCTTTTCCACTAGAAAGGTTTACCGAATTGCAAGACAACAATTCACCAGGAGTTAACAGTTACTGAGCCTCTTGAGGGTATGTGATGCAAAACCCAATGTTCCGAAGAGTATATATTTTTTTAAATATCCCTGCTACAAAAACACACCAGAAGCCCTGCCAAGGTGGAGAACTCGTTGAAGAGAAAATGCTCTTTTGTTACACTGTGGTGTATTTGTTCTTGATGTTATATTAAAATCTGTATGGAGATTGGTGCACGTGTTCTTTTTGCATAGCTTCTAAGATTGAGCAAATCCGATGCATCCTTGAGCTGTGTCACAGTGTACCACATTCAGGTGGAGATGGAGCTGGTCAATACTCCACGTGGTAGGAAGTAGTACCAAACCATCTCTTAAAAYACGCAATGATGGCTTCCTTCATCGGTTTTCACATATTTACTGAGCTCCTGCTACTGTGGGTGAAATAAAACTCTAAACTATATAAGGAGGCTTATATAGAAACAGACAGACCAGACACCGTCCTGGCATCTGCGCAAGCTCATTTCAAATGGACAAGGAAGGTAAGCGATGCTAAAGGGAAGCACACTCTCTTAGTGTTAGGCAAAAACATGAAAGGAGTCGTGGGGCTGCAGAGGGAAGAGGAGGCTGAATTGAGATGGAATAGTCAGGGATGGACTCTGATGCGATCGATCGTCACCGAGAGGCATCTGCGTAGCTAGGGGAAGTGTTCTGTGCAGAGAGCATGCGCCAAAGGGTGTAAACAGGCACGGCATGGTAAGAGCATCTGGGTTGATGTTGTGAGGGCRGTGTGAACTGGGCTTCGGAGGTGCAGCAGCAGTGTGAGCAAGGCTAGGAGGGCCAGCGGTGTGAATGAGGTTGAAGCGGGCAGCGGTGTGAGCGGGGCTGGGAGGCCAGCAGTGTGTGGGGGGCAGTGTAGGGGGGCTGGGGGGCCAGCTGTGTGAGCGAGGCTGGGGGGGTCAGTGGTGTGAGTGAGGTTGGGGGTGCAGGGGCACAGCAGCATGAGCAAGGCTGGGAGGCCAGGCGCTCTTCCTTTCTGGGAGAYTTGAAATTGAGTTTTCCTGTGCCTAGATGCAGACATCTCTGTAACATTCCCAAAAGGTGGGAACCTCAAACAGCAAATTCATCTATTACTCTTCTTTTCTTCTGAAATATTCATTCACACACACACATGTGTCGTCCCTAGCTGCTGAGAGCCCTCGTCCCAGGCAGGGCCTGAGAGCAGGAGCAGTGGTCTGGAGCGTCTCCTGCRWGCTCTGCATTAATCTCATTGATTCCTTTGTACTTTGCATTAGCGTGTAATTGGGTAACCGTTCATTATATATATATTGTTTACTAACCACTGAAACAACTRCGTACAATCATGGTAAGCTCAAGAAGATTTCCTCTCAGCAGGTTTATCAGGAAGGAGAAACCTCCTCGCYTCCAGAGAATGTAAACTGTTTATTGTAATTTAAAGTATCTCTTGTGTTTCTAGAGTWKGCAACATTCGCATTACATTCTTAAGGGAGTTTAGACTTAGGGAGCKGAGTTTGCACTTCCTCTCTTACTACCCTGAAGACACAGGTATGCTGCCTTGAAGAATTTATCTTGCCCTCATTTTTAAGAGAACCTGGCACATGCTGGACACAGAGGAAAATCTGTAAAATGTAGTGAGACTCACATAAACAYGGGGCATGCGATCTTATTCCCAATGACAGTCATTTCTGCACTTTTAAGTCTAATAAACATGTTCAAGCATCATTATCCTCAACGAAAAACACAAAAGATCAAGGAGGGTCTGTTTTATTTGAGCAGAATACTGGGACAAAGCTTAGCTAGAAGTCATCGTTTGGGACACAAGGACTTCTGTCTTAGGGTTTTACCGCTATGAACAGATACCATGACCAAGGCAAGTCTTACAAGGACAACATTTAATTGGGGCTGGCTTACAGGTTCAGAGGTTCAGTCCATTATCATCAAGGCAGGAGCATGGCAGCATCCAGGCAGGTGTGATACAGGAGGAGCTGAGAGTTCTACATCTTCATCTGAAGGCCGCGAGGAGAAGACTGACTTCCAGGCAGCTATGGTGAGAGTCTTAAACCCACACCCACAGTGACACACCTACTCCAACAAGGTCACGCCTCCAAATAGTGCCACTCCCTGGGCTGAGCATATATAAACCACCACAACAGCCCTGCTACATTGTAACTGGCTGCAAGACTCAAGAACCAAATCTTCAGGTTTCCCTGGAAAAGATGGAAGCTGTTCAAACACACTGGGCGTCTTCCTAAGGCCTAGGAGTGCCTTTGCTTAAGGATCACGGCCAGACTGAAGGTCCTTCTTACCATCACCCTCCCTGGAGGACCCTTTCAGATAAACAGTCCCTGATTGACAAAGAATCATTCATTCAGAGAGCTGACTTGTATCATTACTAGGAACAGTTTAGTGAAGCAAATCTGCTCTTTGATTAATTCTCTATAGAAGAGCCAGCGTTAGAATTGGAGTTAGAATGAACCCTATCTATTCTTTCTTATTTAAATCAAAGGCGAACTACTGTCAACTTCTGATGCATTACGTGCGTAGATAATAAGTTCTGCCAGAGCTGGCCCTGGTCCTGTTGAGTCATCTAACAACCAGTGGAGATTAGGAAGGTCTCCAGGTGTCTAGAGAGGCTTTTTTTCATAGGGATGAAAACTGCATGAATTGAATGCCAAAAAGCTGAAGAGAAAGTTCCCYGTCTTGAGAGTCAGGCAGATATTGCATTTCCGAAAGTGTTGTCAGAAGAGGTTTGCTCCCAAACAGAAATGCTCTCGRGGCCAGGCATCCATTGCTTAYTTAATAAATGCATAGGTGCGGTCTCTGCAGCCTAGAGTGTCTTGACCTAGGCATGAAAACTGCATATTAAACCCTTAAGTGTGCAGCCATCAAGTTTTCACATCAATATATTCTCAACAGTTTTGCATCAAACACTCCCTCGGCCCTTCCAAGTCATTCTTTAGATTTCCCCTCCATCTTCAAGACTGGCTGTGACACTGAATGTGCCTCATTGTGTCAAACAGCTGTGCAACGAAAGTTCACAGTAACAATTTAGTRGTCCTGGGGTCAGCGTTGCAGTGGGGACAGAGGTGACAAGCTGCCAGTGTCTGACCTCTCTGGAGGAGGCTACAGCTACATTCCCTCATGTCTTCCCAGRCTGAAAACAAGCCAGGCATTACTAGATATTTAGATTTCCCAATAAGACCCAGGAATCCTATGTTGAATAAGAAGTATCCAAATTTTGAAATAAAAGAATAAACATCTATTGCTTAACAAAACTTGCTCACAGTTCAAATGTTTCCKGTCGCTTTTAGTTTTCCACTCTCTGTGGTATGTTCTACAGAAGAAAAGAGGTTTKGGTTCGGCCAGCTTTTCCCTTTGTTTAATGGGTTTTAAATCAATACCCAGAATTCCAGACTCACATCTATCTGTGGGGTATGGGGCTGCATCCTCGGAATTTATCAATTATAAGGAATGCATGTCTCTGGAGGGGAGMGTTGGTACTGGAGGAGGCTGTGCGCATTGAGGGGCAAGGAGTGGAAAGGAAATCACTCTACTTTGCTCTTAATTTTATTGCAAACTTAAAACTATTCTTCAAAACTTGTTAAAATGAAGCACTGGAGAGATGGCTCAGTGGTCAAGAACACTGCGCTCCCAGAGGACCTGGATTTTGTTGCAAGATATCTCCTGTCCAATCACATTGAGACAGTGGAGGGCCTGTAATTGGACAG
>BDUI01005322.1:16048-39349 GCA_002335545.1 Apodemus speciosus
TTTTGGTACTGAAAGCCTTCAGTCAATGACCTTTGCTCATCCTGGATGTTTCTACTCCTCATCCCCCAAATTATCTAAGCCTTGAATCACCCCAAGAAAAGTGGATCTGATTCCCCCTAGATGGTCCTGGTGTGACCAATCACCACACGTGCACTCACAGAGCTTCTGAACCCGCTGGTCATCTCTGCTCCCACTGCCTTCTTGGACCAATACTGGCCTATGATCCCCAAGGGCAGAAAGAGTCACAGACAAGTTCTGAATAAAACAAGAGTGTTAACTTGGAGGAGGAAGGAACAATCCCAGCTCAGGATGCAGATGTCCAGTGCATCCTGCAAAGCTGCTGACATAATACAGCTGACTGACAACTCTCAGGTAGCCAAAGCAAGAGTCAGAGATAGATCAGTGGACAGTGTTTACCCCATAAGCCTATGGACCTGCTTGATCCTTAGCACCAAGACATAAACACCGCCCCCCCCCCCCACTGCCTATAGAGACCAAACAACAAAACCACCACTACCACAGTGCAGGTCAGTGGGACATACACATTGGTAACCCCAGAGCTGGGGAGGTGCAGATGGGTAGACTGCCTGAGACTTGCTGAGCAGTCAGCCTAGCCAAATGGATAACATCAGATTCAGTGACAGACCTTGTCTCAAAAAAACCAAACCAACCAACCAAACAAACACTAAACAGTAAGGCAGATGTGTGGTACAGTGGCACAACCCTTTAATCCTAGTACTTGGGAAGACAGGTGGATTTCTGAGTTTGGGCTACACAGTGAGACCGCATTTCAAAGACAAAACAAAACATGGTTTAAATGAGAACATGGCACCTATGCTCAGAGGTTTGAGTACTTCGTCCCTAGTCATTTGGGAGGTTGAAGAGGTGTGGCCTGGCAGGAGAAGGTATGTTAACGGGGATGAGCTTTGAGGTTTTGAAGCCATGTGCCAGTTCCAGTTCATTTTCTCTACTCCTTGCTTACAGTTGGAGAGGTAAGCTCTCAGCTGTTGTGTCGCCATGCCTGCTGTTACCACACTGCTGTGATGGTGATGGACTCTTCCCCCTCAGAAACTGCAAGCCCAGATAAACCTTTCCTTCTTGCTCATGTTATTTTATTTTTTTTTAAGATTTATTTATTATATATATATGTATATGAGGACACTGTAGCTGTCTTCTGACACAGCAGAAGAGGGCATCGGATCCCATTACAGATGGTTGTAAGCCATCATGTGGTTTCTGGGAATTGAACTCAGAACCTCTGCAAGAGCAGTCAGTGCTCTTAACCGGTGAGCCATCTCTCCAGCCCCCCAGTCATGGTTTTTATCACAGCAGCAGAATCTAGACTAATAAACAAAACGAGAAGTGCAAGGCGCAGAGGTGAACCCCGCAGAAGACAGCCACAGAACAGAATCCCTGCCGGTAACAAGGGGGTGACCATCCAATGGGGAGGCAGGAGAGACGCTCGGAATTCAGAACACGTGCTGTGCAACTGTGAGAACAAGAGTACAAACCTCAGAAAAATACAGGATTTATACTATTTCCTTTTTCTTTGTTTGTTTGTTTGAGATAGGGTTTTCTCTGTGTAGCCCTGGCTGTCCTGGAACTCAATATGTAGACTGTCCTCAAACTCAGAAATCYACCTGCCTCTGCTTCCCAAGTGCTGGGATTAAAGGCATGCGCCACCACCGCCTGGCAATACTGTCGTCATATAAAAGTTCTATAAGGAATCCCATGACTTCCCACACAGACCTTTCTCTCTCAGTACACATACTTCATGGTACTTGTAGCTGGATTTTTCCTGCTTGTGGGTTCTTTCTTCTACCCTTCTCTACCCCTTTTCTTTTACCCTTTCAACCTCCTAACACTAGCTAAGAAAAGGAAAGGGGAAGGCACAGCTGTGTGAATTAAGTCAGGGGCAGTGAATTATCACTAGACGACTGCTGCTGATAAGGGTGGAGCTCCTTGGGGCATGTCTGATCCTCACCATTAGGATAGCTAATTATTATCTCCTCCTCCTCCTCTTTCTCTTCCTCCTCCTCTTTTTTTGGAGCATGACTACTTAACAAACCAACAATAATCAACAACAACCAACCTACTAACAACCCTCTTCTAGGGCCCTAGCAGTTATATACTCTCTAAAAAGTCCTCAGAATTCCAAACATCACACAACTGCAGAAACTGTAACTGGCAAAATCATGCCGCTGTTAGGGCACAAGGTAACTCATGCTCAGCTGCTGTGGACAATCTGAAGCAGCCCTATACCCCCCTACCTAGGTTTAAAACAAAACATATTCCTATAAGATTTCTATGTTTTTAAAGAAATCAAAATTCTCCCTACAGAGAGCAGTCCCTTTTGCCCGCACACGCGGCAGGCAGAGCCCTGTCTCTTTTCAGCAGCAGCTGCGGCTGCTTTCTCCTTTTATCAAGAAGCCAAAGCTCTATGAAAACAATTTCAATTGTCACAGACTTAAAGCCCAACAACCGGCTAGACTGACTGTTAGTCCTGGGCCGCCCTCCCAAGGAGCCAATCCCGTGGGCCTCGTCCTAATGATCTCTGACAAATGGCTATAATCCACATACATTGCTTCGGTTGTTTTGAGTTTGTTCATGTTTGCACTGATACCTCTGCATGCGTCCTCGCTTCTGTGGCTGACATGTGGGTCTGTGGAGGCTGTTTGCAGACACTGCTTTCTTTGTAACAGGAGTCCCAAACAGATGGAAACAAACAGTGCTTACATATGTAAAACTTAATGAGCCTTTTGTCAACTTTGGGAACTTCATGTCTCTCATGGCAGTCCTATAAGCCTTAACACAAGCCATAATTAATGCCTCATTTATTACTCAAAAATCAAATACATAAGCAAAAAAAAAAAAAAAAAAAAGGAAAAACTAAGGGACTGACTGCTCAAGAGTAACTTGCTAAAGCAGCTTATACTTTAAATTTTTATAAACTGTTCCTCCCAATTTCCATTAACACTGTAGAAAAACAACAAACAAGAAGCTGCGCGCAAACCAATGACTGTATACAGACTCCTTCAAGGCCTGAGCAATGGCTGGGCCCTGCTCCACTCATTCCTTAGGGCCGAGCGAGGCCCTGCATCTGTGCTTCCTCCTCAGGCCATAGGACCTGGCAGCGGAAGACAAGGAGGCCTCATCTGGATCTCAGCCCTGACACCCGGGATGAGCTGCCTCAAGAGACATCAACACTGTCAACAGCTTCAACCTCCGACTATTTGCAGCCCAGGAGACATCACACAATCACGCAATGGCCTGAGAACACTGAATCTGAAAAATGCTCTGCAAACCATTCTTACACACACCCATGTAAAAAGTTAGGTGTCCTGTGCACACCCAGGACCCCAGCTCTGAGCAGGGTACAGACAGGAGGGACCCCCAGGGCTTGCTAACTTCCAGGCGCACTGACAAAACAAGAGCCCTGGGTTCAGGGAAAGACTGCTTCAAAGCAATGGACGAGAAAGATGGAGGACAAACAGCACTCCCTGTGTCTTTGCTTACATGTGTACATGTACCCACACAGAAACATGCACATATATAAATTAAATAATCACATCTTTTTGTTTTCCCTTTTCTCCAATAATTGAATTTTTTAAAACCCAAAAAAGAACATGATGGTAATACTCGTGGCATGGAAATATGAGGTGGTTCTCATGCATCGATTTATAAAGACCCAAAATATATTTACAAATGTTCTAGTATCTGACGTATTTGTAAAGAAAATAAACACACAATTAACATTTACAAAATTTACCAAAAGCTTCCATAAAAGTCACAAGGAATATCAGTGCTGGTTGCCTCTGTTGGGTAGTCTCGGGCCTGGGAAGACTTACTGTCCCTTTTTAGAATGTTGGTTCAAAATATTAAACATGGACTATTTTCCCAACAACTAGATGTCAAAGACAGCTCTTGAGTACATGGTGGCAGCATGCAGTCTCTTTACCTTTGGGAAGAAGGCATGGACAAAGGTTCAGTGATCACCCAGAAAGCAGAGAGACAGTTTTTGTCTGCTCTGTGTCAGATGCCTTAGATTCAGATGCTCTGAGCGCTAAGGTTATGGTAAGATCCCTGTCACACCAGGCCTTTTGTGTGGCTCAATGCATTGAATTTACAAACTGGAACCGATAAGAAGTAACATCTTAGCCTTAGAGAAGGAGTCAGCAGAGAATCGCTCCTGTTTTACTGTGAAAACCCAGTGTTCATATCACAGAGGTGAGTGTTTGCCTCCAGAGACCCAAAAGACAATGGAAGTGACACAGCCTGGTCCGAGGGCAGTCTCCAGCTGAACCTGTGAACACTAAGTAAGCTGTTTCCCATGGCCTCCGGAAAAGGCACAGGCCGGTGTGAAACACAAGCTGGATGGAGTGATASCATCACTGTGCACCGTTGTCACCCACACAATGAGCAGTAATGGAGAAGAGTGTGAACTCTGGAACAGCGGGATGGAGAAGCAAGCAGTGCCGCCCCCTCCAGTGCGGGCTGCAGAGTGGGATGCTTACACACATGGAGTCTGAGGACAAAGAGCTGAGGATCAGGGCTAGGAGGCAGATTCAGGTCCCATGTTGGCTGCCCTTCTAGCACTTCCCTGTGGTTCTGTGACAACCACTCAGTCCTCAGACAGAAGTGAACCTCACTAATGAGAAGCTTCTGGAACCATTAAATGTCACGGTCTTTTGAAAACAATGATGCTAAATATGGTGGTATATGCTGTAATCTGAACACTTTCAAGGCTGAGGCAGGATCACAGGTTTAAGGGTAACCTGGACTATATGGCAAGACATTGTCTCAAAAAACTGCACCCCACAGATGAAAGCTATGGCTCCTGCTCCAAAGCCCCAGTGGAAAAATGCAGGGTTGGGGTGGCCATGTGGGGAAATCACCTGCCACTGGGCCTGAGGACCCGAGTTTGACTCTCAAGTATCCACATAAACACTTAGGTATGTGACACACCTGTACTCTCAGTGTTGGGAGTCAGGACATGCAGGCCCCTGGAGCTCAGAGGCCAGCCAATCTAGCCATCTGTGAGCTCCAGCTTCAGTGAAAAACAGTCTTAAAAAGTAAAGTGGAGGGCTGGAGAGATGGCTCAGCAGGTAAGAGCGCCCACTGCTCTTTCTTCCAAAGGTCATGAGTTCAAATCCCAGCAACCACATGGTGTCTCACAACCATCTGTAAAGAGAGCTGACACTCTCTTCCAGTGTCTGAAGACAGCTACACTTACATATAATAAATCTTTTTTAAAAAAGGAAAGTGGAGAGTCACTAAGAAAGAATACTTGACATGAATCTCTGGTGTGCACGCGCACACGCGCGCGCACACACACACACACACACACACACACACACACACACACACACACACACACACACACACCCACACACACCAGGCAGATTCAGACCTTCATAAGGTGCCTGACCAGCTCTTCCCTAGAATGTCTTACACCTTGGGCACCCCCGTCATCTCACAGCAGGTGACGGAGCCCATCACTGATACTGTGCTCTGGCCAGACGGTCCTGAAGCTGACCTCCCTCCCTGCCAGGTCTCCTCCACTTGCCTCTCCAGCATGATCTAGCATTCTCTGATGTCACTTTCTCACCTCACCTGCTGGGCCTCTGGGCCCTCTGCCCTCCTTTGGTGCTATGCACTCATGGGTCGTCAAGACCCTAGCCTCCTCTTCTGAGTCAGGCATCAGCCTGGGGATGGCTGAAACACCCTCCACATGGCATCTGCTATGCCCACTCACAGCATCGTCCTCCCACACTTCTTCCACAGTTAGAGCTTAGGGTCTAGGTTCCACAGGCAGTTTCAAAACAAGAGTCACACCATCTAATGTGTTATTAGTTACCCTCTTCACATTCTCATGGTTACATCTTGAGAAGACCCCACGGCTGGGACCCATAACCAGCTGCAGTCACATGGTGACCTACCCTGGGGTCAGAAACAACAATCCCAAGGGCCTCTGATCTCTGGGTTGCCATCTCTGGAATGCTCTGCCTTCAGGGTATGGTCCCAGCAGTGTCAGCTCAAGTGTGCACCATTCTCCCCATACCAGGCAGTCTGGCCTTTGTTCCCACCATGCCACCTGCCACTCTCACCTTGCTCCTTTTTAGCCCTTTGCCTTCAATCCTCCCTTAATGGTGTCCAACCCGGGAGAAACAGCATTTAATTAAGAACAGCTCTGGATGTGGCCTGTGATATTACTTACAACATCCAACTTTAACATTGTGTGCACGGCATGTGTGTGTGTGTGTGTGTGTACATATATGTACAAGTGCACAGGCGCCAGGTGGCAGTGGTGGTGCACACCTTTAATCCCAGCATTCTGGAGCAGAGACAGGTAGATCTCTGAGTTTGAGGCCAGCCTGGTCTAAGACTGAGTTCAAGGACAGTCAGGGCTACACAGAGAAACCCTGTCTTGAAACAAACATTTTTTTCCCCAGTCATTCAGTGCGGTTCTGCTGGCAATGCTCGCTATGATGGGAAGGCTGCCGCCCCTGTAGACAGTACTCACTGTCTGTGGTGTCAAGGCTCGCGGTGGGAGTGGTGGTGCATCTAGTCCTTGAAGCCTGCAGATGCCCTGGGGCCTGCTCTGCAAGAGCACATGCAAGCCCAGTTCTGTTTTCCAGGTCTTCTTTTACATTGTTCAGTTTACATTTGCTTATTTTGTGCACATGTATGTTGTGTGGGTGGGTGTGCATGTCCACAGTGCACATGTGGAGGTAGGTCAGAGGACAATGTTAATGAGTTGGTTTTCTTTTTCTACTATGTGAATCCTGGTGACTGAACTCAGGTTATATAGCCTGAGTTTCCTGTTTTGGGGGACAAACCCTCCCCCTGCCCCCTGCCCCGTGCACTCTGGTCCCCTTTCTCTCACCAATCATGCTTCCTCTTTGATTCCCCTCCATGTAAGTCTCTGGTTATGTCTACCTTTATGTCCTTCAATATCTTAAATTCCAAAACTACAAACTCAACATGCCTGTGGTGAGCTTTGAGTGACCAGCTAGCAAAGCTGGTGACGCGGGAGCTTCCTCTCCTGCCTCTCTCATCCGCTCCACCCCAACACCAACTGCTATCACCCATCCTGTGCAYACCCTCTCTATGCTCAGGCCTTCCTTATCTTGTCTGTGAACGGCACACACCCCAGGCCTCAGTCTGTCCTCCCTCACATGCCTCCTTTCCGTCACGGGGAAGGGTGACACACTAGAAGAGAGTGCTCTGGAGGAGAGTGCTATGTACCTCATGCAGGAGAGCCAGGGCGAAGCTAAGGCACTGCGTGACTGCACTAGGCTGKAAGTGGCCAGTAAATGCCGGCATCTAAAGCATCCTCCAGATGCCTCTGGACGTATTTCTCTCTCATTTACGCACAATAAAAACCTTTCCCCAACTATGGAGCGGCCATGTAGATGGTCTCCTTACTGTGTTCCTAGACATGCATCTGGTGCTGAGACGTGGGAGGAATGCAAATGGACCCTCTTTCCCTGTTCTCTTGTAACTCAATCAAGCTGCTGATTTAACTCTAAATCCTGTATCATTTGTTTCTGTTGGCTTCTGCCGCCTACTATATTTGACTTCAAATTCTAGACTCTGACTGACTCTGAAAGCATCTTTAGATGCCTTCTCTTCCACCTACTCTAACCACTGTTTCTCCTCACCTGCTCAGTAACTGTCCTCTTCACTTCTGTGCTCCTGGAACCTGCTATGCCTCGCTAGGCACCCATCACATGGAAAGGTCCTTTCTATGTCTCTGTATTTATGGTTTAAAGTTTATTTTGATGCTAAAACATCTCCAGTTAAATCTTCAATTCAAATTTTAAGGCTTATGCAAACTTAGTATGTATAGAACTGTACAATTCTACTCATATAAAAGCAACTAATATAAAAGTCTTATAAACTGCTAGAGATAATTAAGACATGCAAGTTAATGGTCAATCAAGTCAAAAGTGGAAAAGTTTTTAATGTGCTCAGAACTATGTTCATAGTCATATGTAGTGGGTATTATTTAAAAAATGACCTAACGCTTCCCGGTGCCTGCCACTGCTACAGGACAACCATCCAAAGGCCTGCCCGCGGCTACTGGCCTAGTTCAGTCTCATTCACAGTCCCTCTAACCACCATCTTTCTGGTGGGGAATCCTAGGTTTCTCTTGCTTCCACCCAGCACCCACACTCCCCAGGAGCCACCAGCTCTTATAGAGTTCCCTGAACCGTGGTTCCCCAAATTACCCTATAGAACAGACAATTAATTTACCAATCAGATTTACCAATATTTAAAACACAAATTCAAGATGTCAATACAGTAGTAACAGAGCCAATCAAATATAGTAAAAGTTTTATCCCAATTTCTAACCTTTATGTAAGYTTATGTCTGATTCCATCTTGRTAAGTGCGTCTCTCCCTTCTCCCATTCTTGCACCCCTCCGCCTCTCTCTCCTTAGCTCCTCCTCCTCTCATCCCTTCAAATAACTGGCCTCTCACTGCCTCAATGTCAATGGATATATCTTGCAACAGTCATACTAAGTACAAATGCCTTTACAGGGACAAGCTTTAGCCTTCTGTGTATGGTATCAAAGTTAAGCTTAGAGTAAGCAACCAAAAACAAAATTTGTTTAAAATCAGGCGCACTCAGCTGAGCAGCGGTGGCACACACCTTTAGTCTAAGCACTCTGGAGCAAAGAATGGTGAGTCTTTGAGTTCAAGGACAGCCTGATCTACAGAGTTTCAGAATAGCCAGGGCTACACAGAGAAACTCTGTCTTGAGACAGACAGACAGACAAGAAATCGTACTTAATAGATTAAAAAACAGCCTCAAACTCCTTAAAGAGATGTGCTGAATGAAGAAGACGTTTAAAATGCTCAATGAAAAAGCCTTCCCCTGAGGACAGAGATACCGGCTTCTGGTAGCTGTAGCATTTTCTCTAAGAAGTTGGGCAGCAATGGCCTTGCTTTTGAGTGTGGTAATGTTGACCAATGGACAAAGAATTGACTCATGCCTCAACCTCTGGCAGGGCCCTTTCCAAACCTTGGACACTTTTGGGTTGACTGCCCAACTCTGTCTCTGAAAGTTCCCCAAAGTTCCTCCTCCATAGAAAAATCTCTCAGATCATCTGGGTCTGGTAGCCAAGGCTGATGCTGCCTGTCTGACAGCAGAAGACTGACGACTTCTGTCCCAATCTCAAGACACTGAGATCACCATGGAGGATTGCAGCTATCCAGATAGTAGGCAAGTGTGTATCATTTTAATTGATAGAGGCCACTTGTTTTATACCCAGTCAATTTATCCTCCTCAGGTATCTGTGACAGCACTGCTCTAGCTTTATCATGTTAGGAGACAGTTGCCACCCTCTCAGGAATGACCTCTATTTTGCTGACAGGCTCAAACTGAGTTCTTATCCCTATGCCCAGGAACTAACTTCTCTAGGTGGTTGATTTTTGTCTGAGCTGCTGTTATCTAAGGTAMGACACACAAGTCATACCTGTCAGGACTTAATTGACTACATACAACTTGCCCACTCCTTTGTTCCCTTATCATTCTAAATTCTGGGTCAAAAGTCCATGAGGGCCAGGCAGTGGTGATGCACGCCTTTAATCCCAGCACTTGGGAGGCAGAGGCAGGCAGATTTCTGAGTTCGAGGCCAGCCTGGTCTACAGAGTGAGTTCCAGGACAGCCAGGGCTATACAGAGAAACCCTGTCTCGAAAAACCAAATCCACCCCCCCAAAAAAAAGTCCATGAGGGGGCCTGACTACAAAGGCTGAGTCAAGGATATTGAAGCCAGGTGACCCAGATAAGGCCCAGTCACCAGTGTTTACTTTCTTGCTCAATCCCGTGTCAAAATATGATTGGACAGTGTTACAGCCCAACCCCTCTCCTCTGCTTTGTAGTTCCAGCCTTTAAAAATGCATTGTACAATCTCCTTGGAGATGTGCTTCAGATCCTGAATTGTCTGCCTCCCTGCTCATGCAGAGAAGAAAGCTTTCATTTTAAGTTTCTGTCTTGAAAGTGCGTCTTCTTGGCCTCTCCCCAACCCGAGAGCTGGAGTGTTCGCCAGGAAGCTGAGCTGACACCTGTTTGGGACTCCCATAGGGAAGTCTGTGGTGCCAACTGGAGAGCCAAAGAAGAGAAGCTCGACACAAGGCTGCTCCTGGGGCTGGGGGAGCACCTTTGGGAGAACACCTGGTTCATTTATTCTCAGGCTTGAGACATCTCACCCATCTGACATTCTGTCTGCCCTACTGTTGTCTTGTCATTCTGTTTGTGCCAAATTTTGTTTTTATTTATGATTCTTTTTACCAGCCCATTTCTCACTCTCTACTTTGAAAACGTGAGTCAAACTCCCATTCAGTCTCATCTCCCTTAGACCTTGTCTTATAGCATTTCAATTTTTTTCAAAAGGCAGGCAGTATCTTGGGAGACAGTTTATCCTGGAAAACTTCCACACATTCTGCCAGCTTGAATGGCTGGCCTTCCAAACCAACTGGCCCTCTGAGGGCTCACTCAACCTGTCTGACTTATTTGTAGTCCCAAATGTTGTCTTCAGATCCCTTGGGCATCCAGACGAGGCCCCATACTTGCTGGGCTTAAGTCCCACTTTGTCCCCATATGATCAATACTGCGCACTAGCCCAATCCCAGGTGGAAAGCCTGAGCAGCAGTTAGTACGATGGGAAAAAATGCCTGGGAGACTGGGAGGAGAGCTCAGTTTATTAGGAGGGGAGATGGGATATTTATATCCCAGGGAGAATGGCCAGTAGGGTCCTTGAGATGGTTTGTTATTGGCCGGGGTTAAGAACATTGAGGTTGCTTCATTTGCATACTTGGGAGCAGCAGAAGCCAGGGGAAAGTCCCTTATGAGGTCATATAGAAAGGAAGTCCAGTATGTTTTAGGCTCAGAGGTAAGATAAATAGCAACGAGACCTCATAACCCTGGAGATGCATGAGCTTGTCCATTGCTAATATTGGCATGCCAATATCTGGGGAAGTGTATCTGGTAGGGTCTGTGAGCACTAGAGCAAGGCAGCGGAGCAGCCAAACTCCTACCACTCTCAGGATGAGAACATCCAGGATTTAAGGCATGCTTTGAGCCCCTCTCAGCTCCAGGCCAGATCCGCAGTAGCCTGGATTTTTCTGGTAAAGCCCCTGACATGGCTCAAACCCCATGTTCTGGCTGGTTTCATGTGTCATCTGGACACAAGCTAGACTCATCATAGACGAAGGAGCCTCAGTTGAGGAAATTCCTCCATGATATCTATCTGTAAGGCATTTTTTCAATTAGTAACCCAATGTGGGAGGGCTCAGCCTATTGTTGGTAGTGCCATCCCTGGGCAGAGGGTCCTAGGTTCTATAAGAAAGCAGGCTGAACAAGCCAGTAAGCAGTATTCCTTCATGGCCTCTGCATCAGCTCCTGCCTCCAGGTTCCTGCTCTGCTTGTCCAGACTTCCTTTGGTGAGGAACAGCAATGTGGAAGTATAAGCCAAATAGACCCATTCCTCTCCAACTTGCTTTTTGGTTATGGTGTTTTGCTGCAGCAACAGAAACCCTCACTAAGACATCCCAACTTCAGGACAAAGGAGGAACACCCACCTCCCCCCTCTTCACACCGAAAATGGCAGTCCTTTCTCAGAAGAGACCTCACCACCTCCTTATTCCCTTCCTTCTCACCCTCCGGCTCCAGCCTCACGGACGGCTTCCCCACCACTCTCCACTTCTCCTTCTGCTCCTCCCATTGTTAACTTCCAGATCCCTCTTCTCATCCTCTGTCCCTTCACTTCTGCTATAACTTCCAACCTGTTTCCTCCCCGTCTACACCCCAGATCCTGAAGCTGGGTCCCTCTTTCCCCAAACATCTCTCTCAAGCTCCTTTCTTGCTATACCCCAATCTAACCCCTCTCCAAATTTCCACCTAGGCCCCCAAACCCCTTCCTTTCATTCCCTCACACATTTCAGACTCACATACCAGCCACCCAAGGAATACATGCCGCACCCTCACCTTCCACCATTGGCCAAAGCCTCTTCTAATTTGCCCCTCTGTTTTTGCTAATTGCCCCATACAGCAAGGAGGGAATAACAACCCTTTTTGGACTTACACCCCTTTACTATTAGTGACCTTTACAACTGGGAAAATCAGAATCCTTTTTCTGAGAAACTTCAAGCCCTAACATCCCTTCTAGAAACTGTTTTCCATACTCATCATCCCATCTGGGACAACTGTCAGTAGCTCTTACAGACTCTCTTCACCTATGAGGAGTGGGAAAGAATCCTTGGGAAAGCCAGAAAATTGGTATCAGGTGAGGGTGGGTAGGACCAACTAGACTGAGTGTAAGTGAAATTGCCTTCAAGTCTGTTTGGCCTGACTGGGACCCAAATATGGCTGGAGGTAAGGAGTGTCTCAGAGTCAACACCAGACTCTATTGGGAGGTTTCTGGGCAGCCACTAGGCAGCTCACAAATTGTCTAAGATCCGTTAAGTAGTTCAGGGACCTAACAAGTCACCCAGTGCCTTTTTCGATTGCCTCATGAATGCTTACTGCACCTATTCACCTACTGACCAAGAGGGTCTAGAAAACCGAGGAAATTGGAAAAACAGGAGGAAATTGCAGAGAATGGAAGGATTTGAAGGAGAAAATCTCTYGAAACTGGTTGAGATAGCCATCAAAGTTTACACAATCACAATGACTTAGAAGATAGGCAAGCCAGGGAGACTGCTAGAGTTAGGATGACCACAGTCCAGAAAGAAGAGAAACCTTGACAGAGAAATAAATCCCCACGAGTCCTTTTCAGGCTGCCCCCTCAGGCTGTGGCAAAGTTGGCCATTATTAAAGAGAGACCAATGTGTCTATTGCAAGGAGACAGGCCACTGGAAGAATGAATGCCCAAACAGGAAAGCTAGCCCCAAAGTATTAAGTCTAGGGGGAGAACTGAGAGCATCAGGGTTTGGCCTTCCTCTCCAAACTCTTGGGTTGACCCTCAAAGTACAAGGAAAACTTTTCAACTTCCTAGTTGACACTGGAGCCCAACTCTTGGTACTGCAACAACCTGACAACCGCTGACCAGCCAGTAAACTACAGTCCACTGAACCGAAATCATACCCCTGGACCAGCATCAGAACTGTGGATCTTGGAAAAGGTACACTCATTCCTTCAGTCATCTCTGGCTGCCCATATCCTCTACTKTGCAGAGATCTTTAACATAACTTAAGGGCTCAAATTGTCTTTCAAGAAGATAGGATTGTAGCTGAAGTCTCAACTAGTCCCCTCTTCTAATGTCGGTGTTACTTGGCCTTTGTGGGAAGAATACCTCCTCTCCCTACTAAACAAATACCAGAATCAAATTATATCCTTGTTGACAGGTAGCAGAAGTTGACTGAGCAGAATCTAAGGTCCAGAGCTGGCAGGGCATTTGGCACCTGTCACTGAAACATTGGGTAGACCAGGTTGGGGTCAAGCAGTATCCCATGTCAGTAGCGGCCAAAGATGGCAATGCTAAACACACCACATTGCCTGTCTGACGGAAGCTGGATCCTAGTCCCTTGCCAGTCCTCCTGGAACACAAAACAGGCACCAGTGACTACTGCCCAATACAGGATCTCCGGGAGGTAAATAAAAGGACTGAGGACATAAATGGTATGGTGCCAAATCCATGCTCTTCTCAGTATGCTCCCTACAGAGACAGATTTATACTGTTTTAGACCTTCTCCAGCATCCCCTTGGATGTATGGAGTCACCCACTCTTTGCTTTTGAATGGGGTGTGTTGGGGATTGGTTCTAAGCTTTGAATTAATCTGGCTACCCAAAACAGGAATTTGCATGTCCAAGTGCTGAAGGTCCTTGTCCCCAATCAATTTTTGATAGATCAATAAAGAGCCAATGACCAATGGCTGGGCAACCAGACTGAGGTGGGACCTTTGGATTTGGGCGGGCTAGGAACCAGAAGGAAAGATGGAGAACTGCCATGATTTGGAGGGAGATGGATCATATTTAGAGCTGCAGAATAAAAATAATCAGAGGGGGGCGGGGAAACCAGGAAAAAGGGAAATGAAATGTAAATAAAGAATATATCCAATAAAAAAAGAAAAAAAAGAAATAACCAATAAAAAATTAAAAAAAATAATCAGAAATGTAGATGAGAAGGAATGCAGTGCCCGAAAGGGCTGCCCATCAGTGTCTTGGGCAGCAAAGACTAGGGAGCCACCCAGAAGGAGCCAGGGCAACAAAGATAAAATATAGAATTAGAGGGCAATAAACCAGGATTACAGGAGGGAAATATGTGCTAGTCCCAGGGTGGATTACAATTGCCCAGCCTTTGAGCTAGCCAAGGCATTTAAAAATTAAATGGCATGTGCATGTGTCTTTCATTCGTGAATCCAGATAGCTTCTGGGGGGGGGGGTACATGTAACAACCAGAGAGCAAAAATGGTTTAGCCTATTACTACTACATGGATGAATTTATGTTCAGGTTTTAATAAATTGACTTGGACTTGTCTGCCTCAAGGTGTTGTGTATTTGCTCTAGTGCTACTTATGTTAATTTGGTCCCCAAAATTGCAAGAGAATCCACATGTCCATATTTAGAAACTGAGGGTCCTTGCCCCCAGTCGGTTTTGAYTGGTAAAACCAATGGCTGGGCAGGGAGACAGAGGCATGACTTTTAGGATTCTTGGGCAAGGAGCCAAAGGAGAGGAGGGAAGAGAGCCACCATGCTGGGAGAGTAGTAATTGCTATGCCTGAGAAGGCAGGACAAAGACAGCCAACATGTAAGAGCCAAAAAAGAGTGGCCCTAGGCCGCCCCCCCCCCAAAAAAACCTGGAACTAGGGCAACAAAGATGGAATATAGATTTTAGTAGGTAATAACAAAGGAATATCAGAGGGGAATGTTAGCTGTATGGAAGTTTAAGAGTGGCCCAGCCATTGAACTGTTTAAGGCATATTAAAATATAAGGCTGTGTATGTATGTATCTTTCACTCAGAAACCCAGAATATTGGGGTGGGCAGTGAGGAACTCGTGGCACCACCACTGCCAGGTTGAGTTGAGAAGAATTAACTGGCAACTGCAACACAAGGGTTAAGAATTCTCCAATTTTCTTTAATAAGGCCCTACACTAGGACTTTGGAAAGTTCCATCAGAGTTTCCCCCAGGTTTTGGTGCTGCAATACATGGATGACCTCCTGATTACAGTAGCCAATGAAAAGACTGCAAATTGCAACTGAGGGACTTCTCGAGATCCTGTGGTCCATGCAGTACTGCATGTCTGCAAAGAAGGCTTAGCTTTGGACTTTGAAGGCCACCTACTTGGGATCTGAACTTCATGAAGGTAAGAGGTTCCTGTCAATGTCCTGAAAACAGGCTGTCTTAGGGTTTTACTGCTATGACCAAGGTAACTCTAATAAAGGATAACATTTAACTGGGGCTGGCTTACAGGTTCAGTGATTGAGTCCATTATCCTCAAGGTGGGAACATGGCAGTATCCAGGCAAATGTGGGGCTAGAATAACTGCGAGTTCATCCAAAGGCAAGCAGAATACTGGTTTCCAGGCAGCTAGGATGAGGGTTTTTTTTTGTTTTTTTTTTTTTTTTKTTTTTTCGAGACAGGGTTTCTCTGTATAGCCCTGGCTGTCCTGGAACTCACTTTGGAGACCAGGCTGTCCTCGAACTCAGAGATCCACCTGCCTCTGCCTCCCAAGTGCTGGGATTACAGGCGTGCGCCACCACCGCCCGGCTTAGGATGAGGGTTTTAAAGCCCATGTGACACACTTCCTCCAACAAGGCCACACATACAAGAAGGCCACACATACTCCAACAAGGCCATACCTCCAAATAGTGCCATTCTCTAGGCCAAGCATAGTCAAACCACCACACAAGCTATCCTTGGGATCCCCACTCCTATAAGAAACAGATATGAGAACTCCTAGGAATGGTGGGCTAATGTCAACTTTGCATTCCTGAATTCACAGAACTGGCAAGGCCACTCTATGAAGCCATATAAGGACCAGAAGGGAAGCTCCCCTGGACAGAAAAAGAAAAAAAGGCTTTCACAGGCCTTAAACAGGCACAGTTATCACTAATGGCTTTGGATTACAGCTCTAAATCTTTCTATTTATTTGTGGATAAGAAAAATGGGGTGGCAAAAAGGGTGCTAATCCAGAGACTAGGGCAATGGAATAGGCCCATTGCTTATTTGGATGGGAGTTTGCAGTCCTGTCTGAGACTTATCACTGCTACTGCATTGCTAACCAAAGATTCAGATAAATTGACTTTGGGACAACATCTTGTCATCATGGCTCCTCACACTATTGAGGGTTGGTGATACTCCCCCCCCCGCCCCCCATGGCTCTCTTACTGAGCCAGTCCAAGAAAACTTTTGTCTGACCAACAATCCTTAGCACCATGTCACTACTCCTAGACACCACTGAAGGTCTTCTCCATAACTGTTTAGAGACAACTGCACACATTCATGGACTGTGGTCAGACCTAACAGATGTGCCAGTAGAATCTCCTGACTTGGAGATGTTCACAGATGGCAATAGCTTTATGGAGGGCAGCAGCTGGCTGGAGTAGCTGTGCTAACTCTGGAAGAGACCCTCTGGGCTCAGGCACTCCCTCCATGCACACTGGTCCAAAAAGCCAAACTCATAGCCTTGACTCTGGCACTGAACCTAGGAAAATACAAAATTGAGTATCTACATAGACAGCCACTGGGCCTTGGCTACCCCTCCCCACCATGTCCCAGGGAAAGGGGCCTTCTAACTGCATAGGGGAAGTTGATAGAGAACAAGTTAGAGATCCTAAAACTTTTCTCTGCCCTATGGAACCCAAAACGGTTTCTGTGATATACTGCCCAGGGCATTAAAAAGGTTACTCTAAGGAAGCCGAGGGCAACAAGAGGATAGACTTAAAGTCAAAGAGATGGCTAAGGAAAACCAGTAATTGAACTTGTGGCCCTTCCAGGCCCAACCTTGCCTGAAACACTATTTGGAAGAGGATAACCAATTCTTCCAAAGGCTTCCCAACAACACTGACAAGAAAGGCTGGAAAGCAGATGCAGACAACAGGGTCATCTACCCCAGGCCCTAGGCCAAACTCTACTAAGGCAGCTCCATCAGTCTATGTACCTTGGTTGTGCTAAAATGCCAACACTCCTGTTGAGAAATTACTTCATCCCCTTCCTACACTCAATTCTCCATAATACTGTCTCAGGTTTTTAGCCTGCCAAGCAGTGAMTCCCGCACAGCAGACAGGCTCCTAGAATCAGGGGAAGTGAGACTACACCTGAAGTATTCTGTCAAGTCGATGTCACAGAGGCAAGGCCTGGAAGGCATGGTTAAAATATCTTGTTGTTTCTGCAGACACTTTTTTAGGGTGGGCTGAAGCCTTCCCCACTAGGCAGGAGATGGTACAAGTGGTGACTAAAAAACTTTTTGATGAGATTATTCCCCATTCTGCAGCCCCATTGGCCACTAGCTCAGAAAATGGCCCAGCATTTGTGGCTCAAGTTACACAGGAGATACCTAAAACAGTGGAAAATTAACTGGAAACTACACTGTGCACATCATCCCCATATCATAATGTCCGTACCGTTGTGCATATCATCAGGTAGAAAGCCCTTCAGGCTATATACTTCCCTGCCCACTGCAGCATGGCTGATGCTGGGAGGGGAAGCAAGGCAGGAAGAGCTGAGATCAGAAAAGACCTCAGGTGGTTGTGAGTGCAATGGAGAACAGACTCTCAGACAGTTTCAGTGAGACAGCTTCTTTAATTGGGGGAAATAGAAGCTACTTAAACCTTTAGGGTGTGTGTAGGGTCTTTCAGGTTTAGTGTACATCACGGGCTAGAGCCATGGCACTAGGGATGCCTCATTTGCATAAGGAGGAATTCCAGGTGCTGCTGGGGGGAGGCAAGTGTGGGGGAGCAGAGCTATGTGCTGCTGGGACACAAGTGACCCTATTCCTGCCAATCTTAGGATGAGATTTCCAGAGTTTAGATCCCTTAACCCCACCTTTGCTCTGGGCTGGCTCTCTTATAGCTCTGCACCCCTAGAACTCCCCCTTTTTGTTTTATAAAGGGGAAGTATCATCATGTTGTCAACCTCTTGTTTGGGAATGGTTTGGTATTCAACGAGAACCAGGTTGACAGTGACTTTGGTGATGTTGCTCACTTGCTGCTTTAGAAATTGGACAGAACGGGTCCAGAGGATGAAGGCTCCACCAGCCAGTACAGGGCTGAGGAGGAGGAGAAGCCAAGCTATCAGAGGGTCTGAGTACCATGGTATAGAGGTGCCCAGGTCATAACGGGCTTGGAGATCTTGCCAGAGATCCTTAAGTACCTGTATGTTTTGTTCTACTAGCCCAGACTCATTAACATAGAAACAGCATTCCTCCTCCTGGACAACAGTCCCTCCCTGCCCAGTTGTCAGGTGAGAGCTCGCCTGTTTTGCAAGGCAACCCCTCAAAGAAAAATTGTCTGCTGCTGTTTGAGGTGGAGGCCATGGCCTGGTCAAGCTTGTWCCAGCAGTCATCAGCTAGGTGTTGTGTCTGCCAGGAGCATCTTAATGGAACCCCTGTTGTTCTTGCTGAGATGGCCAGGCCAAGTCCAACAGACAGGGGAGAAGATCTTTCTCTGATCTTCTCCTAGCTGCCAGGCGATTTCTTCAGGTAGACCTGTGGAGTAATCATGGAGTACAAAAACCTTGGAGGGAAGAGTTAGCGCAGGGATAGATGATGTTACTGCATCAGAGAATAACTGGGGGAAGAGGGGCTAATACACACTGGCTTGCTGACAGTGATGTTATGGGAACATGCAGGATGGGACCTGGAAGAGGATCCTACAAGGCAAAAGGGTTACAAGAGATTAAAAAGAGAAATGATTTGTAACTTCTGTGTGGTAAGGGCCCGCTGACTCCTTTGAGAGCTAAAAAGCATATAGTTCCTTATACTGGGGGAGTGATGGGGAACTCTATGAATCAAATAATAGGGTGTTCATCCCCAAGGGAGCAGTGTATTATTGCCATGGCTACCTTCTTTCCTCCATCAGTAAATACTGAGGGGCCTGTATGAAAAGTTTCTTTGCAAAGAGCCAGAGGGATAGCAACTGTAACAGAGGTAGGATAGAAACCCATCTTTTGTTAGGATAATGATTATCAGTTTGTCCTAGGAATTCTATTAGGCTAACAGCAAAGTGGAAGTGATTTCTGAATAACCATTGAGTACTGGCGAGAGAAAGAGGGTGACAAGGATATTGAGTTCGTTTTCTAAGGTTCGCAGGGCACTATCCTTGCCATTTCTAATCATAGTAGTGAGTTCATCAACCTCAGTTAGAATTTTAGGTTCATTACCCACTGGAGTATAAAGCCATCCCAGCAGTCCCTGCAGCTACACAGTGCTCCCAGGAGAGTTAAAAATAAGAGGGCATTGTTGGATCATACCTAGTGAATGCCATGTCTTTTAGGGCTGCATTGATGAGCATAAAGCCTCAACTGCCTCAGAAGAAAGAGCTTAAAGGGAGGAAGAGTTTTTACCACCATTTATGAGATCAAAGAGGGGCTGTAGGGTACTGGTAGGGAAGAAAAACCATGGTTGAAGCCAATTAAGGTTTCCAAAAACTTTGGAAGTAAGCAAAAGTTAAGGTTTGAGGGAATGGAAGAGTGGGTTTAAGAGGGTGTGTACTAAAGTAAGGAAGTTTCTGTTCCCAAGAATTTGATGAGTTGAATAAGCTGTATTTTGTAAGGAGCTATTTTAAATCCTAAGGAGGATAGGGAAGGTATTAACTGATCCTTAAGTTGGGAAGGGAGGTGGAAGAGTCTTCCCCTCACCAAGATACCATCCATATAATAATAAATATGGAGATGCCTAAGTCGGGCCTTAATGCTGTGGCAACAGCCTCCTGACAGATGGTGGGACGGTTTGCCATTCCTTGTGGGAGACTGTCCACTCATAAGGCCAGCCTCTACTAACATATAGAGGGTATTGAGAAGACAAAGTGTCAGCAAGCCTGCGAGTGGAAGAAGATAAAGAAAAAGCCTTTACTATTATTGCTAAGAGAGGGACTCTGGTGGGAACAGTGGAGAAAAGGGTTAACCCTCTTTGGGGAAACCCCCAACCAAGCATGGTTTTACTGTCCTTAAATCTTGTAGCAGTCTCCATCTCACTGATCTCTGTTTTATAGCGAACACAGGTATTCCATGGATTGTAGGAAGAGCAGATAWGGTAAAGCTGGAGCTGTTCTTTTACTGTGTGAGCACTTGATAGAGGCCACTATTCACCCCAGATAGGCTCGTTGGAGAGCCAGTTGCGTCGGGGAGTTTTATATTTAACAGTGACACTTAGAATTGGGGGAAACCAAGGGGAAAATTATAATTATTACTACTGGCAAAATCCTTTAGCCTATTGTAATTTTTCTTTGGATTGTTAAGTTACTAGTGAGAGTAACTTCCAGAGCATCCAGAATCTCTCTTCTTGGAAGATTGGTGACAGTTTCCTGCAAGAGGGTGTATCATGCCTGTGGACCTATCAGAGTCCTCCCATTGGTAGTGGTCCCTTTTTTAGTGGTAAAGGCATGAGAAAAACCTCTTATGCCTAGAAGCTAAGGCCTGAGAATTAATTTCCAGTCTTGTGGGAACTCTTGTCTTAAAATTGTTTTATCTGCTCTGGCATCAATGAGCCATCTGAATGGTTTTGTCCCATTTTCCATGGTTATCTTTGGGTAGGAGCCTTCTAAGATGCTGGAAATCCATAAAGTCTCTATTGGAGTTTCACCTCTAACAAGGGTTGCCCCATTTTAAGTTTAATGGCTTGCCATCCTTGTCATAATTGGAGTGACAATTTCTTCTCCAATGGAAGCCCATATGGCACCAGATACAGACTGTCTTGGGGGGAGGTGGCATTTCTGGTGGAGGCACTCACCTTACAAGCGTCCCCCTTTTTAGACACATTTAAAGCAAGTCACTTGTTTTTCTCGCTGCTGCAAAGGCCTAGGCAATGGAAGCAGCCTGGTGGGATGCTGTCCCAATATCCTGAGTGGCCACAATCCATTCATCATAATGTTTATCTCTGAGGYTTTGGAAGGTGAGCCTGCACTCAGAAGTCCTACTCCCCACGTGATTTTTAAAAGGAGGAGGTCTTTGGGTGCATGGTTGTAAATTTTTTTCCAAGTTTGTTTTAGTTCTAAGAATAAAGTCAGAGTCTCTTCCGGTTTTTGACAGTGGAGGGCAAAGTGATTCTGTCCCAGACTTGATGTGTATAGAGGTGCATATTATCATAATGTCCTGCTGGCTGGCCTGCCTGCTGGGCTCCATGGAGGTATCGCTCTAGTTGAAAAGCTCTTCATAGCTCCAAGTGATATCATCTTGGCCCTGAATCCACCTGACTTGCTGGAGGCATTCATCTCTGAGGAGAGTCTCCCATTGTATCAATTGTGGGCCGCCCAGAGAGGAACAGCAGATATCTCACCAATCCTGGGCATGTCTAACATGGTGATTTGATTTGACTTTGGAGGAAGGATTTAGTCCAAGGTTGTGGATGCCATCCTCCTTGAGAGTCTCAGCCTGATAGTGGTACCAATTTAGAGACTTAACGAAGGTTGGTAGACATTAACCAGAAATGCCTGGATCTCTAGACCCACTGCAGAGTCCCAGAGGTCACAGAGCTGCTGAGTAGTAGAAGGAGGGGCAGAGAGAAGACTGTCCTGTGGTACAACGTAGGAGGCAAGGGAGTGCAAAGGGCAGACTGGGTGGAGTGGAGTGTGGGCCAGGACTGAGGAAGCAATCATTTTGCATATCTTCTCCATGGCCTTTGCTAGGGCTATGAGGTCTGCAGTACAACAGTCCTCAGGACATCCATCATCCTCAGACTTATCTGATGGAGGGGCTGAAGCATCCTTGGTGGGTCCTAGCTTAAAGGGACCCAAGCATTGGCAGGCAGCAGCTGTAATGGACAGGAAAAAGGGAGGGGGGTTTCCTTTCTGGCTTTCTTGGTGACGGGCAAGATAAGCAACCCAAGTCCATGTATGGGGGTTGTAGGGTGTCTCCTGTTACCATCCAGGGAGTTGATTCAAGGACTTATTAGTAAAAGGAGGTAGCTTCCCTTTGGTTAAGTTTCATGTCAGAGGTCTTGAGCAGGGCCTGCCCTGCAGCTCTCTAACTTGGGATTCCCAGGACAGAGAAAATATGGAAATGCCAAGGCCAGAGAGATAGGTCTGTGGTGCCGTGTAACACTAGAAGCATTTCCATAGTCCTAGATGCAACCCTTCTTACAAATTTCAAGAAACCAGCACTGCAGTAAAGAGTTTTTTTTTTTAAAGATTTATTTATTTTATGTATGTGAGAACTCTGTCCTTAACACACCAGAGGAGAGCATCAAATCCAATTACAGATGGTTGTGAGCCACCATGTGATTGCTGGGAAGTGAACTTATGACCTTTGGAAAAGCAGCCAGTGTTCTTAACTTCAGAGTCATCTCTCCAGCCCATGCAGTAAAGGCTTTTAACTTATTGTTGTGTTACAAGGTTTTTATGGGATGCATAATGGTTGTAGCTAAGACCCATGTGAGTAATTGGGGTTCAAACAGAGGGCTAGAGGCCATCTACTCACACCAAAGAGTAGCCTTGGCCAGAAGGTATCAAATTGTTGCTTCACCATGTCTGATTCCTTACAAAGGAAACTGGAAAGAGTAGACAGCCCGCTCTTTCACTTGGGGGAGGGAGTGACCGCTCAGTCCTCATGTGCATCCTGGCAATCTCCTTGCCCCTTGTTGCAGCACCAGCTGCCATTCAGGCTCCACTTCCCGTCTATCACAGCTTAATGGGCTGCAATCATGACTGGTGGATCCTGAGAGGGGAAGCAAGGCAGGAACAGCCAGGAGTAGAAGAGACCTCAGGTGAGACAGTTTCAGTGAGACAGCTCATTTAATGAGAGGAACAAAGGCGACTTAGACTTGTGGATGAGGAGGGGTTCTCAGGGTCAGTGTACATCATTAGCCAGGGTCAGAGCACTGGGGATGCCTCATTTGCATAAAGAGGAATTCCAGGTGCTGCTGGACATAACCTTGTAAGGGGAGAGGAAGTTTAAGGAAGCTATGTGACTTCCCCTGGGCAAAGGTGGGGAGGTGCAGGGCTACAAGTACCAGGACATGTATGTCTGGGGTGAGGGTGGGGGAGCAACATCACTCCTGCCAATCTCAGAATGAGATCTCTGGGATTTGGACATGCCTCAAGCCCACTCTTTTTTTTTTTTTTTTTTTTGTTTTTTTTTTTTTTTTTTTTTGTTTTTTGTTTTATGGTTTTTTTTTTTTTTTTTTTTTTTTTTTTTTT
>BDUI01005322.1:39365-55336 GCA_002335545.1 Apodemus speciosus
TTTTTTTTTTTTTTTTTTTGGTCAAGCCCACTCTTGATCCAGGCTGGTTTTCCCCAGTCCCATGGCTCCCCAGCCCCACAAATCTGACTCTGAAGGTGACCTTGACTAAATTAACCTTAACAGACTGACGAGGACTGGACAGCACTACTTTCTTGCCCCTTGCTCGGGGTTAGAAATTCTCCCTATCTTGAAGGGTTTACCCCCTATGAAATAATGTTGGGGACAACTCCCATATACCCAAAAGTCAAATCTGAGATGATGGCAAAGATATCTAACCTCTCCTTGCTCAAATCTGTTTAGGCTTTACAAACTGCCCAAGACAGTCTTTACCCACTTATTCAGCAACTTCACAGGCTGCCACTGCTGAAACTGCAGCCCTCAACCAGCTCACTGCAAAAGCTGTCAAAGCAGCAGTTGGCCCCCACCTCCCGCACCGGCCCATGGCCACTTTAAGATGCGTCTACCAGAGCAGTCAAAATGAGTAACTCCTGTCAAAATGGTGGCACCACAACACCTCCTTAGCTTGCAGTCATCACAGAACCTGTCCACAGTGGTATAACTCCTTCCCTGCCTCAGTCTACAGGCTTCGTGAAATACCACTGACGAGCTGTCCCACAGGAGCTGACCACTGTGGTGGCACCTCCCCAAGCAGCTCCAACAGAAATGGTGCTTCAGCCAAAGCTGCCTGTGGCTGGGAAGGACTTCCCATTCTAACCCATGGGTCAGATGCAGAGAAAATAGGGTGATAAAAAAAAAGCCACCAATCCCAGAGTTCCCCATAAATCTCAATCTGGAAATCTCTGCCCTGAAAAGCTCTGCTCCGTAAGAAATCCTATATGCCCCACCCTTTACCTAATTCCCTGCTTTCTGCTCCCAGGAACCAAGCAGACGTCCCTAGATTCTTCCCTCCAAAAAATCTCTTTCATGAGATTTCCTGCCTGGTATGACTTTTTCATTGGAAGAAGCCAAAAAAGCAATAAAGAGAAGTGGAGTTGGGCTGAGTTATTATTTATGCTTTTGCAGTTGAACAAACCCCTACACCCTCCTCTCTAACTTTTCTCCTACACTTTACTGTACTGGATGTAAAAGGACGCTTTCTTTAATCCTACACACTTATTATGTAGACGATATTTTATTTGGCAGCCTTTCCCTGTCCCAACAAAATACTTCATTACTCTATACTGGTTCCCAGGTCTCTCTCAGTCTGAAGCTCTGCTGTGCTCTCCTGCTCTCCTGATACTATGTACTTGGGCATCCAACTCAGCCCAGGCTCGAAGACCCCACTCTGACCAAGTCCCAAGTGCAAGCTGTGCAGGACTTGCAGCCCCTAGCCATGGTGGTCTAAATCCTTTCATTCATTTACGGACCTAATGGGATTCCTCCGCAATTGGACCTTTATGGCAAAGCCCCTGTACCACACAGCCAGAGAGACCCCCCAGGCCCCTTACCCGAGTGGTACAGTCTGCCATCACTTCTCTTTACTTCAGGGTGCCCTCTTAGTGGTCCCTGCCATGGGCCTCCTGTACTTCACCTGCTCCTATCACTTCTGTAGAGATGAGAGTGGCCACCAGGCGTCTTAGTTCAACTTGTTGGGCCTCCCAATTGGCCTTAGCTTTTTTTGTCCAAACAAATAGGTCCCACTATGTAGGAATTATCTCTATTTTTTTGGGGGGGCGTTTTCGAGACAGGGTTTCTCTGTGTAGCTCCGGCTGTCCTGGAACTCACTCTGTAGACCAGGCTGGCCTCGAACTCAGAGATCCACCTGCCTCTGCCTCCCAAGTGCTGGGACTAAAGGCGTGCGCCACCAACGCCGGGCTAGGAATTATCTCTTGTGGACTGTGTGAAAGCATCACCTGTCAATAAAAAGCTGATGGTCTATTAGCAAAAGGCAGGAAGTACAAGGTGGGAATTCTGATAAAGAGATAGAAACTCTGGAAAATGGTCAGGTGAGGGAGATTCACCACCCAGCAGCTGAGGAAGTCAGACATATGAAATTGAGGAGTGGTAACTAAGAATGAGACAGAACTGGAATAGTATAAACGGGTTAATACAAGTCAAGAGCTGGCTGTGAAGCAAGTCTAAGCTAAGGTCATAAGTCTTGTAAGTAAATATATCTCCATGTCTTTCCAGAGCTCCGGCAGACCAGACATATAAAGCTTTAACACTTACAAAAGACACGCCTTGTGGTAGGTATGTAATCTAAATTTAGCTAAAAATCCAAGCTTAGAAAAAGATTCAGGTATTAGGAAAGACCTAGGTGGAAAGGTGTAAACAAACACCTCCCAGAGCAATTTTCAAGCTAGGCAGAAAATGGTTTCTTGTAAGAACTAAAGGCCTCAGTACACTTCCCAGGCRAGGAAGAGGGACTGAGCAGCCTGGGCCCATGGGAAACGAGCATGTGCCTGTGGGAAAATCGGGCAATGTTCTGGAGTCGGAAGAGGCAGCAGCAAGCTGTAGCCCAGACCCCGTTCCCAGAGTGGGCAGAGGTCAGAGTTTGCCTAGCATGTGGGCCCAGAACTGCCATCAAGTGACTGAGCGTGAAAGGCAGCAGCTGTGAAGAGACCTGTCAGGGGAGAAGCTAGCAGCAGGACCTTCTCTACCTCTTCCCTGAAAATGGGAGTGCAGGGCCGGAAGCCACCAGCCTGCTCAACTTCCTAGCTGAGCGGCAGAAAGAGCCGGCAGCCACAGAACTGCACAGGGCAGAGACTTGGTGGACGCCAGTTACAGAGACGGGGAGACAGCTGGAAAAGCTGAAAAGTCAAAGACTTGGTAAGATACTTGAAAAGTCCTTAAGGACAGAGTTAGAAATTTAAAAGAAAAATATTTTCTGTGTTAGAAATGGAAACACAATGATGCAATGCATCTGGATCCCATATGCTTGTTTCACTTAACATATAAATAATTGTTTTTTTCAGTAACAATTACAATTTTACATATCTTTTTTAAGAGAATTCAGAAGTAGACTTACAGAAGGAAAAATTAAATACTAGAGTGGAGGCAATAAAAATGGGATTGGAAAATCCTCTGAAGAATAAAGGATTCTCAGAGGAATGCAATCTAAAGCCTAAGCCGCCACCTTTTGATAAGATTGCAGAACGGCAGCCTATTAAATTCCTAGATAAAGAGACTTCTGCTGAGTTAAGAGTACACTTTACATTTGAAGCCATCTTAGAGCAATGTCATAAGTAGCTTATGTATTGCATTCTGGACAGTTTGAAAATTTAGAGTATGTACATGGTTTAATATATTATACAACTAATACATGTTCAGAATTCCAAGGGACTTTTACCTTCAATTCTGAAATGCCTGATTCTACGATTGTACACTAATTAAAGATGGTGGCTACCTTGCAGATGCCTTTGCAGATGAAAGCTGATAATGCTCCAGCATATGTATCCAATAAAATGCAGCAATACTGTAGACATTATGGTACAGAACATGTTACAGATATATCTTAAGATCTAACAGGACATTAAAAGATATGCTCATGGGGCTAGAGAGATGACTCAGCGGTTAAGAACACTGACTGCTCTTCTAGAGGTCCTGAGTTCAATTCCCAGAAACCACATGGTGGCTCACAACAATCCATAACGAGATCTGACTCCCTCTTCTGGTGTGTCTGAAGACTGCTACAGTGTACTCATATACATAAAATAAATAAATCTTTTAAAAAAAGATATGCTCATAAAATAGAAGGGGGACATGGTATCTCTGAAAGATAGATTAAATAATGCTCTATTAAATTTAAAATTTTTAATGTCATGGAGACACAGCACAATTGCTGAAAAACACTGGGTTTAATAAATAATTGCTACATTAGATCAGCCTATATATTATGTTTTAATTTCAGAATGGAAGGCAGGAAATATGTTGTATTGATGAAGAGGTTTTGTCTTTGTTTCAACAAAAGAGAAACTATGGATTCCATCAAAATTCGGGAGACAACTAAAGACCTAACTAGAGATCTACCTCACACCTACGATGGAAAAACAACAACAACAACAAAACAGGTATCATGAAACTGATCCCTCCACATGGGAGCAGCTCTGAGACTGGCTGAGACATGAAAATGTCTCCAACCAGATCATCAGCTGAGCATAGCCAATAAATCTTGTTGGCTGCAGATTCCTCAGGACTTATCATGCCATCCTCCCGTATGGCATAGATAGGGATTTATATTGCAGTTTGGCAATATAGTCCAGACAGACTTATAAAGTTGGATGCCTTTTTCCTGCTTGAACAAAGAGCAAAAAATTATGTTTAGCTGAATTGTGCACAGCACACATTTCATACACGTGTTAATGTAGAAATGTTTATTACCTTTGAAAGTTTTTATGTTTGCAGAGCAAAAGGACCAGACACCAAGCAAAACAAGTAGCCTAGGTAATTCAATTTCACTGATTGCTTCAATTGCTGTATCTGTTATCCCACCTAAATATTATAATCTCTTTACTTGCTTTCTCTTTGACCAGACAAAAGATGATTGTAAAAAATGGCCAGATGAATATGGGGGCTGCCCATACTGGTCTTGTTAGATACATATGCTAGGATCATGGACCAATCACATCTTCTATCAACAACACAAGACACTCTTTTTCTACATACAAGACCCATGGAATCCCAGGTGGGAGACAGTAGTTGTTGGTAAGCTCTACTGTAAAAATCAAGCTGGGTTCCCAGTAAGTACTAACTGCATCCTGAGAAAATATGTCTCAATTGCCCAATTTCTAGATATCAGAAAAGTAGAGGAAGTAATCAAACACTCCTCCTCCAAGGTCCTTACCTCCTTGACATCCCTCCTCATAAATGGCACTAACTTGTCACTGTGCCTTTTGCTTTAGTCCTTGACATCAGCATACCAACTCCTTAGTGTCACCCGACCTGGTCACTTTGAAGACTGCTGGCTATGTGTACCCTCTGGAACCAGCTCGCAATTGCCACTTACAGTCTCTCTGGTGATACTGTCAAGTAACCTTACTTCACCTTCTGTCAGCTGTTCTGACTCTGAAGTCACCATGAGTCCATACCTTTTCTCTATCCCACTTTTTGGCATGGCAAACTTTTTTTTTAAAGATTTATTTATTTGTTATATGTAAGTATACCATAGCTGTCTTCAGACACTCCAGAAGAGTGCTTTGGTAAAGCAGTCGGTGCTTTTAACAGCTGAGCCATCTCTCCAGCCCCAGCAAACTGTTTTAAGACCTCCGGGACACGTTCTGTAGGAACACTAAGCTCCCTAGACTGCAATAGAACCACAGCCCTTGATACCCCATCTCTGACGCAATGCCCTGCAGTCCAGAACATGTCGATTCTTTGTAGCACTCAGATAGATCCTCRCTTACCCGCCAGCTGGTCAGCAGTATGCACATTGGTCCTCCTTTTCCCTGAGCTAGGAGTAATCCAGGGAAGCGAGCCCCTGCCAATCCCAGTTGTAGCTAGGATCACTGCCCAACACATGAGGGACGTTCAGGTCCTGCCACTCTTGGTCTCTGCAGAAATAGGTGCTAGTTCTGGAACTGCAGGGATAGCTACTCCCATAACCCAGTACAATAAATTCACTTCCAAGCTTAATGCCTGTTTTCAAAAAATGTCTGAAACCATGCTTACAATCCAGAAACAGATCGATTCTTTGGCAGCTGTGGTGCTTCAAAACCAACAGGGGCTTAAAGAAGAATGCTGTTTCTATGTCAACCAATCCAGGATAGTGAGAAATAAAATCCAGGAGCTACAACCAGACATGCAGAATTTCAAGGAATGTGAAGCCTCCAATTCTTGGACTTTCAAAAACCCTAAATGGAGGTGGATCCTCCCTTTTGTAATGCCTTTCCTAGTCTTCTTCCTGGTGTTATTATTCACCCCCTGCCTCATTAATCTTTTTTCTACATTCCTACAATGACAAGCACAAAAAATTTCTAACTAAACTATTAATCAGTTTCTGTTATAAGATTACCAGCTGCTGTCCACAGAGGAGTCTGATGGGACCATCTCCACGTGGACCCCGATGGTGAAAGTCAGCTCCACCCCAAAATTGACAACACTCCTAGACAGCAGGAAGCAGTTTAAGAGACATGACGCCCCATTCCCACCACTGGCTTCACCCTCCTCCTGTGTTTTTCTCTCTATGATAAGAAAAAGGGAGGTATGTTGGTGTCAGGAACCTGTTTTATGGTTGCAGATTGCCTCTGGATCCAGTGATGACAGTGACATCACCCACAGGAACAAGGAACTGTGCATCTGTTGCCATGGCGATCACTATACATTCCCAGAGTCCACAAGACTCACCTCCCACCTTTACCTGAGAGTGGTTATGTCAAAACCCAAATAAAAGGCAGACCCTCCTGACCTCTGCCCTCTCTTTCCCACTTCATCTTTGTCCCACCTTTTGCCCCCATTCCCCACAATAAATCTCTCATGTGGAACTGTACTGGCCTGGTGTGGTTTGTCCGGACATGAGCCGTGACTCTAAGACAACACTAACCATTTGTCTCTTTGCTAATACACGGCCATTGCACGCTTGTGTAAATGAATGTTCTTTTCTCTGCCAGAAGTCATAGGCTCAGTACACCCCTTGGTCTTCTCACAATAGGGATTCAGATGGTATTTAGATATGTATAATCTTAAAGTTATTTCATCCTCTTCTACTGGTATTTTATGCTGTTTTACCTTAGTATTAGCTCTGAAATTGGGTTATTGTTCACCATTTTCAGAYTCAGCCACATTTTTAAAAACCATGGTCAAAATAGTCTATTAATCTTAAATCATGTGACATTCCATTATGAGATGTTGCTAACACGTGGCTAGTTGCCATCTTTGCTAAGGGCTAAAAAAAAAGGGGGGGGGGTGTAGAGCCATAGCTTCACCACCATGTTGCTTAAGGGCAGTCACAAGACTGGCAGCCATCTCTGTTGTGGGAAATCCTGGCTTCACTGCCATCTCCACTACCCCCCCTGTCCCCCCTGCCCCCTTTGGTTTTTCGAGACAGGGTTTCTCTGTATATATACTTATTGTTTTTTTTTTTTTTGAGCCTGTTTTTGCTATTTACATGGGTTTTGTTGTTTAATTTGCTTTTTAAAAAAAGATTTATTTATTTCATGTGAGTACACTGTCACCGTTTTCAGACACACCAGAAGAGGGCAGCAGATCCCATTGTAGATGGTTGACAGCTGGGAATTGAACTCAGGACCACTGGGAGAGCAGTCAGTGCTCTTAGCCTCTGAGCCATCTTTCCAAACTTCCCCTCCATCTTAAGGGCAGCAACACATGACTACCAGGAAAGCAGGTTTCCAAAGATACTTTTAAATTGAGATAAGATTTTTGATTTCCATACTGTCTTAACCAGTTGCTTACAATATTGCTCTAAGTTTTCACTCTTTGAAAGATGGTTTATTTTAATATTAGTCTAAATTAGTTTAATATTAGTTAAAAAGGCTAAAGATCACTGTCTTAAAAATATGTTTAGCCTTGTTTTGCTAATGTTATTAAGCTATAATATAGCCTTAGATTCTTATAAACTATAGATTTTTATAATCATATACCATATAAAGATCAAAGGTTCCCAGTCTCTTTATGAACTGTTTAAAGATTTAAAAATTTTGTTTTGATACTAGAAGAGCTTCAACTCAAAATCCTAATTTTTTTTTTTTTTTTTTTKKTTTTTTGAGACAGGGTTTCTCTGTGTAGTCCTGGCTGTCCTGGAACTCACTCTGTAGACCAGGCTGGCCTCGAACTCAGAAATCCGCCTGCCTCTGCCTCCCAAGTGCTGGGATTACAGGCGTGCRCCACCACGCCCGGCTCAAAATCCTAATTTTAAGGCTCAGTTCTAACAGTTCTAGCCTTATAAGCTACTATAAAAATACAAGCTGATAGTAACCTTATAATCATATCCTTTAATATGTTTACAAATATATTTTAAGTCATGCTAAGAACTGATGCAGCTAATTAGGACATTAAGCTTTAGCTTCAGATTTATAATTACTAGAAACAGACCTAGACTGTCTAACTCAGATATGCTTTAATAGACACTAGCTCTCAATCCTGTCAGAGATCTGTTGAATATGGCATTAAATGTTTAAACTTACTATTACAGACAAAGGCTCCTAAATCCTAACTGTAACCCCCCAAGGTCTCCAAAAAGATATGGGTACAGAGACAAAGGACTCTACTCGGATTGTGGTGTACTAACCACTGGGAAAGACTGCGCCAATGCCTTGCCCAGTGCCTAGGCTCAGCTTGAACTTTGGACAAAATGAGGACACCCAGAGAGTTGGGTGTTTCATATTGCCCAGGATAAGGTGAGGTCATCTCTCCCAGGTTTCTCCTCCACAGAAAAAAGCATCTCAACTTCTGGCCAGACTGCCTCTGCCTGAACTGTGACGGAGACCATAGGACCCTTGAAGAACTGTTTAGGTAGTGGACTACAGACGAACCTCTTGTCATTTTAATTAATATACAACATCTAGATTATAAGTTATCCCCTTTAGGTCTCTGATTACATTGATGGCTAAGCTAACTGTAGCTTGACAGCTGGAGGACAGGCAACTAGCTCCTTACCCCAAAGTAATCCACCACCTTGTTAGCCCATTAGTCAATTCGTTAACAAGTTAAGACTACCGCATCTCTTATTTAAAAAATAAATAGGTTTGCTTTGCTTACCGGGTTCATGATAAAAGATGCACAGCTTTCAGATACAAAGTTTATGTAAGTTATGAGGACCTAAAACAACTACTTGAGGGTCTAAGAAGGCATTTTGAGTTGGTAATTGCAAGGTATGAAGGTTAGAGAACAAGAAATACTTGGGTGGTAATAGGAAAGTAATTTAAGGTACACAAAAGGAACAAAAATGTTTCAGATTTCTTCCCCTTGTTATATTAGGACTTCAAAAGTTCAGAGTTCTAACATTAATCAATGGAGTCCAGATAAATTTTTCGCCTAACTCTTGATAAAACATTCTACTATACAATCAAGTATCAAAGTCACAAATACAGGTTTCCCTTGTCTTCTAACTATAGACTTAAAGGTGTTTCTTATACTAAATTTATATGATCAACTATCATAATCATAAGCTCAAGATGTTAAGTTTCCTTTGTATTTATGCTAAATTTATGTACATTCAGTTTTCTGAACAGAGAAAAAAAAGCCCCTCTCTTCTCCCTCTGCTCTCCAAAAGGTTTCTATCTTCCTTGAGCTCACCTTAGAGACTGTTCATGCTATTTACAAATTTATTTCTTTTGGAAGACTGAAGAGATTTTTGTGGGATCCAGGAAACCCACTYGGATCTCCCTCTCATGGGTCAAGTGAACTCCATCTGGAAAAGCACCCCCACCAATCAATAGCCTAAGTTCCCAACTTGTTGCCTATTTCTAAGGTTGGGGGGTTTCTCCACTCTTTCCCGGTTTGGGGACTCCACTCCCCAGACACCAAGACCATGGGCCTAACAGTTTTAAATGTATACCTAATAAAAAAAATTCTCCCAAACCTACTTAACTTTATCTTCTGCCTCTAACATGTATATGTGTTTCAGAGTTCTGCCAAGTCCAGGCCTTTACTCAAAATCTACATCCACAACAACCCCAGGGAAGCAGCCCACAGGCGCGGGTCTACCTCACAGATGCTTCTACCAAGCCTGCACTTTCCTAGCCTTAGATGGTCCTACAGCAATCAAACAGCCAGGACTTGACTAGCACCCCAATTTTCTTAGGTTCCCCCAAAGACAGAACCATCACCCCAAAGTCAGCAGGAGATAGTTTAAAGAACACATCCTCAATTCCTGCCCCACCATAATCAGTTTCTCATTCCTCATTTTTAATTAAACAAAAATGGAGGAACATTGGCTTATAGAAAATTCTACTAGGGTGTCAAAGAAGTAATGACCTTTGAGGAGTGTTTAATTACTTTTCCTATTTCTCCTATCTCCTGAGGTTAGATAATTGGGACATATTTTTCTCTGAATATGAATCATGCTTATTGGGAGCCCAGATTTATTAGTGTGGTAGAGTTTAACCAACAAAGTCTGTTTCCCACCTGGGATTCCATGGGTCCTGAATATAGAAGAAGGGGGTCTTGTGTCATTGATAGAAATAATTGGTCTATGATGCTAACATGTATTTGGCAAGACCAATATGGGCAGCCCCATATTTGTCTAGTCATTTCTTACAATAATCCTTTGGTCAAAAAGGAAGCAAAGAGGTTGTAACAAAACCATAATTCTCAACACCTCTACCACAGTGCCCTACTGTCCAGAACACGTCATTTCTTCATGGAGCTCAAGTGGATCACCAACTACCTGACAGCTGATCAGGAGTGTGCATACTGGTGTCTCTTTTCCCTAAATTAGGGGTAATCCATGGAGAAGAGCCCCTACCAATCCCAGCTGTGGACTCAATAGCAGCCCAACACAACAGGACAGTTCCAATCCTGAAGCTCCTGTTCAGGCTGTTGCAGGAATGAGCACAGGTGTTGGCACTGGGACAGTAGGTCTGGCCACCTCCCTCGCCTTGTACTGCCCAACAAGAGCAAAGCCCTGGGTTCCATCCTTAGCACCACGTGAGCCAGGCATACCTGTAATCTCAAACATGGTAGATAGAAGCAAAAGGATCAGGAGTTCAAGGTTATCCTTGGCTACACAGCAGTTTTGATTCCAGGATAAGCACACATTTAATGGTCTCAGTGAAGYATAACCTAATGATCCCACCAAAGCCTARAGGGCTGAAATGACTGGGCTAACCTCACACCAGAGCACTACAGTTGGCGATCTGTTTCTCATTTCTGGACCCTGGAATGAACCGGAGGGCATTTCTGCACTTGCTCACTCTGTAGATGAGAAAGGGAGCCTAGCTAGCTTCCGAGATAATAATAGCCTTATTGATCCCTCGCCTACAAAGAGCCTGGAATCCACTAAAGCACATCTCAGCAGGAAGCAGGCAATGGCCCTCTGACCACTGCCAAGAGAGGATGTGGAAGAGGTGAGGGGCCAAAGACACCCTACAGGGGAAATGCCTTTTCAGGAAAGGGTTATCATGAAACAGGAGCTACCTGAGCAGAGGTATTTATAGTCAGACAACAAAGGGGTGACTTCAGAGGCACCTCCTGAGCAGGCAGAAAGGCATCTCACAGCAGTCCAGGAGATCAAGAGCTGTGTTTAACAGCTTACGGCTGAACATCCCTCCCTCAGCAACAGGAGTAGGAAGGACAGACTGGCTTGACATCCTGGGGAAAATGAGACTCCACAGTCATCAAAAAACTCAGTGTGCAGATAGGAAGTCAGAAGAATGAATCCCATATTAAGTTTCAAAAGCACATTTAAACAAGGTATCTGGGATGCCAACATCTAAGTGGATGCACAGAGTATCTTCATAGACTGCATGCTGGGGGGTTCCTCTTTCTCTGGGAAAGAGAGATCAAAGACTCCCCAGATAAATTCAATCACACAGTACAAACACCAAACAATAATGATCATCTTGGGGCTTCCTTGGTAACTGGCCTGGGGCCTAGATGTTGGGGGGCTGTCTTAAAACACTGTTGTCCCAAGACCTGAGGCCCACTGCCCCTGTGCTCTCTCAGCTGACTCTTGAACCAGGACCAAATTCCTGGCTTCCAAATTCCTGGAATCTTGGCTTTCAATGCCTTCTGCACAGCCTGCCTCACTTCTACGTGGGCCTCCTGTGACTTCCCAGAAAACACGGTTTTTAAAAATTCCCATTAAGAAAATCTWTTCCCTGGAGTTGTAGAGATAACTTAAAGTGCCCAGTCCCTATGTAAAAGCCAAGCACAGGGCTGAGCATGACACCTTTAATCACAGTATTCACGAGGATTTCTTTAAGTTCAAAGCTGAGCAGGGCTACACAGTGAGATCCCATCTTGGGGGAAAAAAACCCCAATACCAACAACAGCAAAATGCAACTCTAATCACAGAGGGCAGATTGTGCTCTAACCCTCTAGCCTGGGGGTGTGAACGCAGGACGGTCCCTTAGGCTCGCTGAGCAGGAGTCTAAGCAACCTAGCAAGCCGCAAGTTCAGTAAGAGATCTTGTTCAAAAACTGGGCAGGAGTGTGATACAGGAAGCCACCTAATGCTGATCTCTGATTTCTCTTGTATGCCTRTACACACTGATACTCTTATCAGGGTCAGCTGGCCACATAGCTCAGTCCTTTCGTTGAGTCTGTGTAGGCATCCGTGTCACTGTATATATGTTAGTCAGAGGACAACCCATGGATGTCARGTCTATCCTTTTACCACATGGCATCTGGGGACTGAACACAGGTTATTAGGCTTGACAGCAAGTACCTTTACCCACTGAGCCACCTTGGCTCAATCCTTTTAATTCTGTGGCCCAAAGGCTTTGGCTTCCCTTAAGAATGGAGAGAAGAGAGCTTCCTTCACATTTAACACAAGAGGGGACACTGTGGCCACATTCCAACTTCTTTACAATAAGCCCAACAAAAGCAGTCACAGTGCTCACACACCCAACCAAGACTCAGCAGGGGAGAGATACAGAATTAGGAGTTTATTAGCAGCGCTTGCCTTTAATCCCAGCACTTGGGAGGCAGAGGCAGGCRGATTTCTGAGTTCGAGGCCAGCCTGGTCTACAGAGTGAGTTCCAGGACAGCCAGGACTACACAGAGAAACCCTGTCTCGGAAAAACAAAACAAAACAAAACAAAACAAAACAAAACAAAACAAAACAGAATTAGGAGTTCCATCCTTCCCCAGCCTTTGAGACAAATGTTCATCTCTTTCCCATACCAATGCTGGGTGAGCTAAGTGGGTCTACAGATACCACGGAGCACTGCAGACATGGAATGATGCTTAAATGCAAGATCTGTGAGGAAGCCCTTTATCCTGACTCCCACCACAAACCACAGACTTCTACTTTCTGCCATAGGCCATCAGTTCCTGTCCCTGGAACTACCCTGAAAATAAGAAAAATTATCTGACCTTTCACAATTGGTATTTAGTTATTATATTCACACAGAAACCAGTTCAGCTATAAACAAACAAACAAACAAACAAACAAAAAATAACCCTAGAGATGGTAAAGGGTACTGGTAGGCCATTTTCATAAAGGAATTATAATAGGGCAGTTCACAACTGTCTAACTCTGGCCTCAGGGGCTCTGACCCCCTCTTTTGGCCTCTGAGAGCACTGCATGCACCGGTACAGACACATGTAGGTAAAGCATCCATACACATAAGGTGAGGGAGGGAGGAGAGGAGAGGAAGCAATATGGCTCAGCAGTAAAGGCAACTGTCCACGAAGCCTTACTTGTGACAGAAAAGTCAAAACACAAAGGCAGAAAACATCCCAGGCAAGGGCAGAAAACATGCAAAGAACGGTCCTTATCTCCCAAATAGGGTACTTAGGGAAATGCTTGAGGATGAAACATCTACTAAGATCTGACATGAACTCAGCAGTGCCAGGGGTTGGGGACTGTGACAGAAAGAAGTGCATGGATATGAAATGTCTGAGTGTCTTTTTTTTTCCCTCTTCAAGACAGTGCTTCCTCTGTAAAATCCTGACTGTCCTGGAAATTGCTCTGTAGATCAGGCAGATTATGTAAAGTGTTGTTCCCCCTTTACCTGACTGTCATATGGGAACAGATCTTAAATCTGGCCTGGGACCATTTCCTCTGCTCAGTCCTGTCAGACCAACGTCTGTTAAGCCCTAGGCCTTGAGGGGAAGTGTGTGCTGTGTTCCTAGCAGTGATGGATAGCAGGAGTATCATGTGAAACCCCACGTGTGGCATACTGACTTAGGAGTAACAGCAAATGCCATAGCGATACTGGTAGGCAGGAGGACAAAGGACACCTTGCCTATTAAAGAGATGCTCCTGTGTGGCATAGCCCAAAGGAATCACTAAGGGAAGCTGAAGCGGCAGTTAAAGAAAATGTCTGGGAGTGGTGGCTCTCTCCTATGAGATAGGGCCTAATAAGTTATGTGTAAATTTGGGGCTGTTCTAAGGAAAAGGAACATTCTTCTCTCCCCCTCAAGTCTATGCTCAGTTAGTTATATGCTAACCCACAAAAGGGTTAGGCCTACTAAAGGGTAAAGGCCTACTAAAACATTCCTTGGACATAAACATGTTAACATGTTAAAGCAGGCTTGGCAGTATCCATCTGAAAGCCTAGCACTTGGGAGGCAGCTGCAGGAGACTTGCAAGTTCCAGCCTGGGCTATATATGGAGACTCTCCTCCCCTTCCAGACAGTGTTTCCTCTGTGAAGCCCTGTCTGTCCTRAAACTTGCTCAGATCAGGCTAGCCTTGGAGGCATGCCCCACACCTGCCTATAGCTCTGCCTTAAAAATATATGAACAGGGCTGGTTGGTAAAGCATTCACCTTGTAAGCATTCAATGCCCAGAACCTACATACAAAAAAGTCTAGAATGGTTACTTACATATGCTTGTAATCCCATTGCTGTAAAGATGAACAGGCAGGCCCCTGGGGCTCACTGGAAGCCACTCTATCCTAACTGTGAAACTCCAGGGCCATGAATGATCTTGTCTCAAATAAAATGGTGGGTGGCACCTGAAGCTGAACTGTGGCCTTCATACTATGTGAACCTGCACATTAAAAATATACACACACAGAAATTTCACAGTTGTTTCCTATCCTATGCAGTCAATGTCCAAAGTTGCCCTAAGGTACTAGACAAGGAAAGGAATAAGAAAAGGAATTCAGGTAATCATTGATTTGGCTGAGGAAATAAAAGAGGCTGTGATGGCAGCTGGGCCTCAGCCTAAGGAATCAACCATCTGTGCAGACTGTTATGAAAATACAGATTTCCAGGAGGGAAGTCCTTCTACCAAAGGGATGAGGATATGGGAATGGGTATGTGTGTGCCTCAGTCACAGTGTGTGTAAGTCAGAAAATCCACTTTGTCCTTCTACCTCGTGGGTCCTAAGGATCAAACTCAAGTTATATAAGGCGTGGCCACAAGCATCTTTATGTGCTGAATCATTTCACTGGCCCCACAGAGCTTTAAAACAGATTAGCAGGGGCTGGAGAGATCACTCTATTAGTAAAGTGCTTACTATGAAAGCATGAAGACCTGAGATCAGAAAGCTTCTACTCCTGGACTTCAAGAGTGGAGACAGGAAGATCTCTGGGCTCACTAGTCAGCCAGCATAGCTGAAGTGGCATGTCCCAGGGTCAATGAAAGACCCTGTCTTCAAAAAAATAAGACAGAGCTGGGTCTGGTGGCACTTTTAATCCTAGCACTGGGGAAGCAGAGGCACAGGCAGGTGGATCTGTGAGTTAAGGCCAGCCTGGTCTCCAAAGGAAGTGCCAGGACACTCAGGGCTATTAGAAAACCCCATCTAGAAAAACAAAACAATCAAAAAGTAGAGTGTGGCCTGGTAGAGCACACCTTTAATCTCAGAGCCTAGAAGACAGAGACAGGTGGTCAGTCTGGTTTACAAGAAGATCAGGACCACCAGGGCTACATAGTAAGAGACCTTGTCTCAAAAAAGGAGGGTGGGGTGGTTGGAGAGCAATTGAAGAAGATCCTTGGTGTTGGTTGTTGACTTTTAGCCTCTACATGAGCTCTGTGTGTGTGTCTGTGTATGAGAGAGATATACATACATATGCAGCCACACAGATCCTTACACACACAGATATGGGAAACAGATGTCACATGTGACAAGAGCCAAATCACAAGAGGTCCTCTGGTTGCAGCTTAGTTCAGATGTTCCCCAGCAAGACTCAGAGGATGGGGTCAAAAAGTCATGCCTGCAAAGGCACTAACAGGGGGCATCTGCCAAGCAGATAGCAGCACTTCAGAACCTGCTTGAGAACATGAATGAACGGCCTTTCATGACCCTTCCTCTCAAACCCTGTTTTTGCAGACACAAAGGGACAATAAAGGCGGGATTTACCAAAGGAGCAAGTTCAGAGCTGCTTCCTTCTCCCTTATTTAACCTCTCTCAGAAGAGTAGGGCTCTAGACCTGCTTCAACAGGTGTTTAAGGCAGATGAATCT
>BDUI01005322.1:55645-74145 GCA_002335545.1 Apodemus speciosus
ACACACACACACACACACACACTCCAGGCTGAGCATGCAGCATGGAACTTGGTAGGCAGCTGCCTGCTGGGCACACAGGCCCAGGGTTCCATGCCCAGTACTACATTAATCAGACTCTGATGGTACAAGCCTGTAATTTTAGTTCTCAGTTTGTAGTCAGGAGGATCAGAAGTTCAAGGTTATTCTAAGCTACATAGTGAATTCCAGGCCAGCCTGKACTATATGAAATTATCTCCAAAACATAGTAACAAAGAAACTCAATTCTTCTCTTTTCAAGTTCAGCTAAAGTGTCACACTAATGACTTCAGTTTTAGGAAACTTGGAGGAAGAGTTTAATTTCACAAACCATGAAAAAGTTTTTTGAGAGCTCAGAACCTCCCAAACATGAATGTAACCTCCAAGTGCTCCTCCTTTAGTGAACCACTCTGCAAAGGCCCCAAAGCAGATTYGTCCAATTCTGTTTCAGTGGCAGCAGCCACTGGTCACCAAGCCTTGCTGAGGAGAACTATCTTCCCCAATGGACAGAACCCTCAATCTTTTCACGAATGCCCAACCCTCTGAGTACCTTCAGTTTCCTCCCATTGAAGAGCCGCTTCCACAGGGAGCAAACATTCGGTGACACATCTCTCTCTCTCTGTCCACATAGTCCCTGTAGTGGCTGTGGAGAGAAAGGCAAGCTTTCTAAGTTTGCAGGAGGTGACATCTGGTGGCTGGAATTCTCTGGTTACAGCCACTAAAAAGTCAGCATTGGTATAAGTCAATGAAGATAACACTGTGGAGATGCCAGGGCAAACAAGGCTAAGCCCACTGACAAGGGGCTTGGACACAAGGCCATCATTTCAAAGACAGCAGCTGGGAAGGCGAAAGCCACTGTTAGTGGGCTGAGGCCAAGACCTGCTAAATGATGTCTTGTTCTAAGTGTGGTCGAACTCATTTTGAGCTCTTTCCTTCTAAAAACATTATCAGATTGCCCCAGAATTCAGTATCTAACCTGAGAGGATACTTTTCATACCAAAAAGGAAGCAGCAAAGACTGCATCCAAATGAAAATGATGCATGCACCTCAGCAATGGTGATGGAATGCTTGACCTTAAGGAGATAACTCACCAAGACAAGAAAAAAAAATACATGTTAAAAATGGTGGCAGCTGGGTGGTGGTGGTGGTGGTGGTGGTGGTGGCGGCGGCGGCAGCGCACGCCTGTAATCCTCTGGGAGGCAGAGGCAGGTGGATTTCTGAGTTCAAGGCCAGCCTGGTCTACAGAGTGAGTTACAGGACAACCAGGGCTATACAGAGAAACCCTGTCTCAAAAAACCAAATCCAAAAAACAAAACAAAACAAAAAAACCAAAAATGGTGGCTATCCTAGAACTTATGGGAAGATGTTCTCAAGTTCTCTACAACAAACACAGCTTCCAACAAAGTTTCTCTAAGCAGATAATGTGAAATTTTTTATAAAGCTTTTTCTCTTTTTTATGATTTCATTTACTACTGTATGTGTTGAGGGAGAAGTGTCTGTGAAATTCAGAGAATAACTGGTAGAGATGAGTTTTCTCCTTCTATCATATGGGTCCTAAGATTGAATACTCAGGTCATCAGACTGGGCAGCACAAAACTTTACCCACTGAACTATTTTTGTGACCTCCCAAAACTTGTATTTCTAAAAGGTTAATGTCTTCCTCACTTGAATGAGTCATACAGAACCAGTTCATTTGTGGTTCTAGAAAGACTTATCAGGAAGAAGGGTCTCGGGTGATTTGAGGACAGGTAGTGTCTTAAGTACAGCTTTTTAACTTTGGTTTTTAAAGGCTAGGTGTAGCCCTGGCTATCCTAGAACTCACTCTGTAGACAAGGGTAGCTTTGAACTCAGAGATCCACCTGCCTTTGCCTCCTGAGTGTTGGAATTCAAGACTTACTACTTTATTATGGGAGACCTAAAAAGGATTTTGTACAGTTATTTATCTGTACATGCACACACTATACATGGAGGTCAGAGGACAAGTTGCAGGCCAGTTCTCTCCTTCCACTGTGTAGGTCCTGGGGATCAGAATGGTAGTACTCTTAGCTCACCGACCTTTTGGGGTTTTGAACCCAGAATGGTATAGAATACTTTACTCAGACCCTAGAAGGTCTGGCATTTGTGATCTTCCTGCCTCAGTGTCCCAGGTGCTAGGACTACTAGACTGGCTCACCATACCTGGTTTGCACAGGACCCTTATAATGTCCATGGGGACTACAGACATAGCTCAGTTGAGAAAGTGAGGACCCAGGTTTGGATCCTCAGCACCACGTAAGAACCAGGTGGAGTGGGTAGAATGTGTCTATAATTCCAGCATGGGATGGAGTGGGGAATGGGGTAGCAGTAGACAGAGACAGGAGGACCTACAGACTAGCCACCAGCCCAGTCTAACTGTTGGACCCCAGGCACACATTCAAGGTTGTTTTCTGGCCTACACACACTTGCAAATACACACTAAAGAGTTGCATGGGCTGACTTCTCTAGGGAGAACTGATCTTCAGTGTGGCACAACAGGAAGGAGGGAGATGCTGAGAAGCGAAGCTTCCTCACACAGGAACAGCCAGTTTAGAGCAATGAGTGCAGGTGAGATGGCTGCTCTGAGCCAGTCTGCGGCAGCATTCTTAGCCTGTACTCTACCCAGATGGTTGGTTGGACTACAGTTCTCACAACCACTCTCATTGTGCCTCTGGTCACACTTCTGCCCTTGGCTCTCACCTGGACAGCTTTTTCAGCTCATTATTGATGTCATGGTTGCAGGGCTGCTCCTTCTGAGCTCGCACTAGAAAATCCCGGGCCTGCTCATACTCGGTGAGGAGGAGGCAAGCCTGTGAAGGAAGGACAAGACATTAGAGGATTAGCATCTGAGGTTGTAGCCCAAGTGAGACCTCCTGCTCTGTGTGGGAGTGCACATGTGGATGGAGACCAGAGGTGAACTCGGTTTCCTTCTTGGGTGCAGCCCACCTTATTTTTCAAGATAAGGTCCTCCTTTGAGACTCAGGGCTTCCCAATTCATCTAGGCCGACTGGCCAGTGAACTCCAAGGACCTACCTGTCTCTGCCTCCCCACTGCTGGAGTCCAGCACTGTGGGCTCTAAAGAATGAACTCAGGCTCTCAGACTTGCATGCCTGGCCGGCACTTTGCTGAGCTGCTGTCCAGCCCCTCTCCCACTACCTTCAACTCACCTGTCCACACCTGAAGAGGGCCTTGGCATTCCTCTTGTCAATGAGCAGAGCCTGCTCCCCATAGCGCAGAGCCATGGCAGGTCGGTCTAGCTTCAGGTACACAAAGGACAGGTTAAGGAGGACTAGAAGCTCAGCAGGTTCTACCAAGTGCTGCTCCTCACAGATGGCCAAACGTCGATGCAGTAGCAGCAAGGCCTGGTGAGCAGAGGGGAGGCAAAGGTCAGGAGGGACAGACTTACATCCCTACAGGTCACATAGAGTTACTTATCTACGAAAGAACTCATTTAGCTCACAAAACATATTAATATATTAAAGTCAGAAGACTTCTTAAGATTTATTTTCATTGTTTTCAATTATGTATATGTGCTGTGGAAGTCTGAATATGCTTAGCCCAGAAAGTAGCCTTGTTGGAGTAGGCGTGGCCTTGTTGCAGAAGTGTGTCACTGTGGGCATGGGCTTTGAGACCCTTCTCCTAGCTGCCTGGAAGACAGCAGTCTTTTTCTGTTTGCTTTCAGAACAAGATGTAGAACTCTCAGCTCTTCCTGTACCATTCCTGGATGTTGCCATTGTTTCCCACCATGATGATAATGGACTGAACCTCAGAACCTGGAAGCTAGCTCCAATTAAATGTTGCCCTTTATAAGAGCTGCCTTGGTCATGGTGTCTCTTCACAGCAATGAAAACCCTAAGATATGTGCCAAGAGCTTGTGGTACACACCTTTGATCGAAGCACTCAGGAGGCAGAGCCAAGCAGATCTCTGAGTTCCAGACCAGCCTGGTCTACAGAGTAAGCTCTAAGGCAGCCAGGGCTACACAAAGAAACTGTCTCAAAAACTAAATTAAAAAAAAAATATATGTGTGGGATAGGATGCGTGTACATGAGCGCAATGCCTGTAGAGGCCAGCAGAGGGCATCAGATCTTCCTGGAACTGGAGTTACTTGTGATCTTGTGTCTAATGTGGGTACTGGGAATTGAACTCAGGTMCTTTGCAAGAGCAATACAGGCTTCTAACCATGGAGTCATCTTTTCAGCCATTTGAAGGTTTCTAACAGGAGAGGGTATGCAAACCCAAGTGAGGCAGACAATCTGCAGACAACATACTCCCCTCTTTTGCCTCAAAAGGAGAAAGGACAATAAACCTGCCAAGAGTCAAGGACAAGCTGGAGTCCCAGCACCCACATTGGGTGGCTCACCACTGTCAGTAATCCCAGCTATAGGGGTCACATGCCTCTGGCCTCTATTAACACCAGCACTCTCGCATGCATACACTCCTACACAGAAACACACACAATTAAAAAAAAAAACCTGGGACGTGGGGTTTGAGACAGTGTCTTACTCTACAGCCCCGGCTGTCTTGGAACTCACTATGTAGACCAGGTTGGCCTCAAACTCCCAGAGATGCACCTTCTTCTGCCTCTCCAAGAACTGGGATTAAAGGTTTGTGCTAACACATCCGGCTTCTTCYTTACTTAAGTTTTTTTTAAGTTTTATGTGTATGGATACTTTACCTGTATGTTTGTGTGCATGTATGCCTGGTGCCCAGAGATCAGAAAAGGGCATCAGATTTCCTAGAACTGGAGGTATGAGTTACAGATGGTTGTGAGGCACTATATGGGTGCATGAATTCAACTTGGGTCCTATGTAGGAGCAGAAATGCTCTAAATTGCTGAAGCATCCTTTCTGTACCCTCTATCTGCTTTTGTGTGAGACAGGTTTCTCTATAGCCCTAGCTGTCTAGGAACTTACTCAATATGTAGACCAGGCTGGCCTGACCTCACAGCAGTCTGCCTACTTATGCCTCACAAGTACTGGGACTATATGCACCACCATTCTAAGCTTCCCCTTTTTTAATCTTTGAGATAAGGTCTCATGTAGCCCAGACTGGCCTCCAACTCACTATGTAACAAATTTCTCATTTTTAATTATGTGTATGCACATGTATCTGTGTGCCTGTCTGTGGGTATATGCACGTGAATGCAGGTGCTAGTAAAGACTAGAGATAACACAGATAACAGCCTTTGGAGCTGGAGTGACAAGCAGTTGTGAGCAGACTGATGTGAGTGCTGGGAACAGAACTCAGGTCCTCTGCACTCTTAGCTGCTAAGTGATATCTGTAGTCTGAATTTCAACTTCTGGTTCTCCTGCCTCTAATCTAAGACAGAGAATACCTGTTTTACACAGTGCTGGGGATGGAACCCAGGGTTTCATGTGTACCAATTCTACCAACTGAGCTGTACCCCAGCTTAGGGATGTTTTCTGGAGAAATAAAACAGAAAAGACTGTCGATTCTGGAATGGGCAGGTGGGGTGTTGCTAATGTTTGTGTAAAATAGTTCTGTTTCCACAACAGAGACCACAACAGACCTCTGTCTCACCTGCTTGCCCCAGAGCCCTATAGTTGGAGACCTGACCTGCCACAGAGTGACCCAGTCTCCATAGTCAGAGGGACAGGACATCCCCCAGATAGCAAACACAATGAAGAAAATCAGCTACAGCTGGAGAGGGGTAGTGCTCGGTGGAGGATATTTTAATAAAATTTGGGGAGCAGTAATTTTTTGTATTTGCATGTTCGTGTGTGTGGGTGTACCTGTAAGTGCATGTGGAGACCAGGAGACCACCTCAGGTGTCACTCCTCAGGAGACCACCTCAGGTGTCACTCAGGAGACCACCTCAGGTGTCACTCCTCAGGAGCCGTTCATTCACCTTGTTCTTCTGGACACCTCTTTTGCTGACCTGAGGCTTGCCAGCTTAGGGGATTAGGCTGGCTGGTCAGGGAGTTCCAGGGACCTGCCTGTCTCTGTCTTCGCAGGACTGGGATTATAAGTAGGTACTACCACACCTAGTCCTTATCCTTTATTTTTAAATATGGATTCTCAGGATCAAATTCATATCATAATTCTTTCAAACTCTTTACCAACTGAGCTATTTCCCCACCTCCCCAGGATGGTAATTATTAAAATACATATGGACATAGGTAGGTAAACATGTACAGCTTAATGAAACTTCCTAACTCAAATATACCCAAGAAAACAGCACAGAAATCAACACACAGGCCAGGCATGATGGTACACATTTTTCATCCTAGCACTCGGGAGGCAGAGACAGGTGTATCTCTGTGAGTTCAAGGACAGCATGGTCTACAAAGCAAGTACTGGCCAGCTAAGGTTACACAGTGAGACTCTGCCTTCAACAGACACACAAACAAATAGAACCAACGGATAGAGCCAGGTTTGTGCCTCACCCCAGGACTTGAGAGGCTGGGGTAGGCCTGCTATGAGCCTGAGGCCAGACTGGGCTATAGAGTGACATTATCTTAAAAACAAACCAACAAAAAAAGATCAACATACAGAACATTGCCTCACACCAGCCCACTCCCAAGCTCCCCCTCATCACTCCCTTCTACCATAAGGATTCTGTTCTGTATATGTGTGTATGTATGTACATGTGTGGATGGGTTGGTGTGCACGTGAGGGCAGAGGACAATGTCACATGTCCTGCTGTGTCACTCTACCTCAGAGGCTCTCAACTTGTGGACTGTTTTGAAACCCCTTTAGGGGTTTAATCGACCTTTCACAAGGGTCACCTAACACCATTGGAAAACACATTTACATTACAATTTATAACAGGAGCAAATTTACAGTTATGAAGTAGCAACAAGAATAATTTTGTGGTTGGGGGTCACCACAACATGAGGAACTGTGTTAAAGAGCTACAGCATTACAAGGTTGAGAAGCACTGCTCTATTTTATTCCTTGAGACCAGATTTCTCACTGAACTTGGAGCCAAGTCTCAGAAACGTTCTTGTTTCGGCCTCCCACGATATTGGGATTGAGCATATACATGGACATGCCTGGCTTAAACAGCAACAACCACAAAGCTTTATGTGTAAGTGTGCACGTCTATGTGAATGTCCATGTACTATGTGGGGAGGAACCCGTGGGTGCAGAAGAGAGCGTCATATTCCCTAGGACTAGAGCAGCAGGCAGCTGTGAGCCACACGGATGCTGGGACTGAAGCTCTATCTTCTGTAAGCGCAGGAAGTTCTCTTCACTGTCACATCGTCCTTCCGGCACCCATGCCAGCATTTATGTRGGCGCTGGGATTTGAACCCAGGTCCTCACCCTTCTGAAGCAGCACTCTTACTCGCTGAACCTACATTCCCAGCCCCACTCTCTTGAGTCAGGGTCTAGCTAAGAAGCCCAAGCAGGCCTGGAACTTACAATCCTCCTACCTCAGCCTCCCAGGTACTGGGATTACAGGCATGAACCACCACGCCCAGATTAATGTGATCTTAATGGTTGTCCATGAAGAGCAGCAAAACAGATGAAGCTTATGCTCTTAAGTTTTCTGGGCTGGAGAGATGGCTCAGGAGTTAAGAGTACTGACTGCTCTTCCAGAAGACCTAGGTTTGAATCCCAGCACCACATGGTGTCTCCAGCTGTCTGAAACTCCCATTTCCTGGGGATCAATTCCCAGAGACCAGACATTCTCTTCCGGCCTAGGCYTGCCTGTGGTAGGCAGACATGCACACAGACAGCACAGCCATGCACATAAAAGTTTAAAAGTTTTCTGGTACACACACTTCCATATTATTCTTACCCGCTTGTATCTCACTTTGGCATCACAGAAGCGATTCTGGCGGAAAAGGTAATTGCCAAACTCCCTCTCAGTTGCTGCTACCTTGAGGACTTTCTGGAGCGGAAACTGTTCTTGCTGCTCCTGAAGAGCAGAGACAAGAGGAGTGACATGGAATTAGAAGCCCCAGTGGCATAATGGCTGCCATGTTACAATCATCAACATTTCCCCCTGGGACCATGAACTTACTGCTCGTGTGTGCGGAGGCCACACAGATGCATACTACAACGAGCCCATCTAAGGAGCAGCCCAGGTGTCAGTGACTGCTGTGGTCTTTCTCAGCTTCCCCAGAAGCAGAAGGACCCACAAAAACTGAAGGAGTCTGCCAAACCCAAACTCAACAAAAATTTGGAAGGTCCTAGTTGGCTTAGGGCCCAGAGGCTTCTACATGTTCATGCTGATATCCTGTAAATCAGAACCCCAGGTAAGTGCAGGAAGATATGACAGCAGTGAGACATTGCAGCCCTGGCAGTTTAGTGTGTTAGACCAAATCATATGTCGGGGCAGAGGCTGCAATGGATGCCCAGCTACTACCACATACGTGTGGTTGCCACTGGATGACAGGTTCTGCTTCTATGGGCCAGGGAGCTAAAGGTCACACAGGAAAGCCGAGACTCAAGTTGTGAGAACTGTCTATATCCCAGTTTCCCTGAAACTGTTTCAGCTTGCATCTCATGTCATGGCTAGCCTGTCAAGTTAGTTTCTCTTTTCTTTTTTTTGAGACAGGGTTTCTCTGTGTAGCTCTGGCAGTCCTGGAACTCTGTAGAACAGACTGGCCTTGAACTCACATAGATTTGTCTGCCTCTGCCTCCTGAGTACTGGGATTACGTGCAATACCACTGCCCGAAAGTCAAAGCCTTTTTCAATTCTCAAGGAGGGACCCATTCTCTAACTTGTTTTTATGGGCCTGGGGATAAAACTGAGGGTTGTTAATACTATCACTCTACTACTTGACATACATAGTCTCAGCCCTTTAGTGGGGGGTTCTAGGCAAGAACTCTATCACATCTCCAAGCCTCAATAACCCTCATTATTAAACTACCAGTGTCTAATTTCCTGAAAAGTGGTCACCAACTTGTAGTGAGAACTAAGCAAAGGATAATTAAATAGCAAACAGCTAATACAGGGCTAATTTATACACTATCTCAGACAGAGGAAAGCAGACATCACTGTGCAGTAGGCTGGGTGGAACCCAGGGCAGGTGTCCTAACAAAGCCACCCAAACATGATCCCATCCCTCCATTTAGAAAATGCAGGAAAATCCAAGGTCTGGAACTTACAGCTGAGAGTGCACAGAACTTGTCTGACTCAGCAGAGTCCAGGAAGTCGATCAGCTCGATCTCAAACAGGACAGTGGCATTTGGAGGGATGAGGGGCGGGCACCCCAGGGTGCCATAAGCATAGGTCGGCTTGAACAGGAACCTGGCCAGCTCCCCTCTGCGCATGCTTAGAAGGCCCAGCTCCATGCCCCAGAGTGTAATATCTGGAAGACAGGACCAAGAACTCAGCTGAGGTTCACTCAGCATTCTGTCCGTTCACAGGGACCAGTTTCCCCTACTCCACCCAAGCCGTTTGCATTGGGTGCCCAACTCAGTGCTCAGTCTTGTTCCTGCTCTCCTGCTTTCCCCAAATGCCACCGTCTGCAGGCCCCACCTCTGTTACACAGTCTGCTTTCTTTTAAGTTCTCTGCTGTCAATGCCTGTGATCTATCTACCCTAACTGAAATTTAAGATCTTTTYCTTTACCTTTATGTGTACTTCTATGTATGTGTTTTGCCTGTTTGTATGTGTGCCAAATTCATTGAATCAGTGCTCACAGAGGCCAGAAAAGGCATCAGGTCTCCAGGAACTGGAGTCACCCACCGCATGGGTGTTGTTAACCTAACTCTGTCTTCTGGAAAAGCAGCTAGTGCTCTTAACCTTTGAGCCATTTCTCAAGTCCCACAACTGAAATCTTATTCAAACCTCAGGGCTCTCATCTCAAGCCTTCATTTCCACAGAGTGCCTGTGACCCTGACAAAAGGCGTGTAACTGTAATATCACCAAGCAGACTCAGATCGCTCCTCAGAACTCCATGTTCCATTCAATTCTCTAACGTTCGTGTCTGGATTAGAGACCAACCTCCCCAGCCCTAGCAAGGTCCATAAGATGCGGTTCCATCATCTGAGCGTGGCCTCTTGAGATGTGTGTGTGTTGATGTGTATGCACATGCATGTGGATGCTAGAAGAGTCTCAACTGTCATTCCTAAAACATGGCCTGYCTTCTTTTGCCCAGATGACCCCAGATGACTTTACCTTCTCCAAGTTTCATCAGCCGAGGTGTTTTCCTAAAGCAATTAGAATCAAAAGGCTTGTCCATGTGCTCCAGGTATCCAGAATATTTCACTAAGGCAGAGGGGAAAGAAAGCACAAATGTGAGGAAACCGCTCCTAAGACACTCTCAGAGCCATCAAATCACTGCAAYTAGCTGTGCRTGGTGAAGGATGTGTGGAATCCCAGCACTTGGCAAAGTGGAGACAGGAGTAGCCTCAGCTACACTGCAAATTCTATGCTAGCACCAGATACCTGTCAAGGTCAGAGCCCCTGGTGGGGTGGGGTGGGGGTGGGGGTATTAAATGAGTCTAACTGCCTGGCCCCCRGACCCCAGGAAAGCTTTGTGGTGTTCTGAACATCTGACTTTCAGCTCTGAGGCTCAAGAGCTCTCCTGATGAGCCAAGCCTGCTTTGTGTCTTTAAAGCTCAAGGCAGGCAAGGCTGGCAGTCATCTGTCACCCCAGCCCTAAAGAAGCTGAGGCAGGCTAGGGTCAATTTGAGACTGGCTTGGGATACAGGGAGTCCCTGTCTTCAAAAAATAAAAAAGGCTGGACTTGGTGATGCACAGTTTTAATCCCAGCACTGTAGAGGCAGAGGAAGGTGGATCTCTGAGTTTTRAGGATAGCCTTTCCTGGTCTACATACAGAGTTACAGGTCACCCAGGGCTACACAGTGAACCCTACCTCAAAAACATACAAAAAATTAAAACAAAAGTGTATGCCTTTAATCCCAGCACCTTGGGAGGTGAAGCAGGGAAGGCAGGCAGATCTCTATGAATTCAAGGCTAGCCTGGTCTTCAAAGGGAGTTCCAGGTCAGGGCAGTTACACAGAAAAATCTGTCTTGAAAAACAAAAAAAAAAAAACAAAAACGAAAACGAAAACGAAAAAACAAAAACCACCCATCCATCCCCAAACAAAACAAACTGAAAAAGCAAAAACAAAACAAAAAAAACCCAGATAAACAACAACAACAACAAAGGCTGAGGATGTGGCGCAGTGGGGAGAAAGTCTGACTAGCACGTGGAAGGCCCAGGGTTCCATCCCCAGCCCCTCATAACCTTAGGCATGGTGGCATACATGAGTCATCTCAGCAATCTGGGAGGGGAAACCAAAGTTCTAAATCATCTTTGGTTACACAGGGTTTGAGGCCAGCCTGGGATACAGGAGATTCTCAAAACCAAACCCGTCCAGGGGAAACACATCCAATCCCATTAAAAAAACAAACAAACAAAAAAAAAACAAAACACAACACCGTTATCTTGGAAATATGCAATCACCTATTGAAGATACGCAAGTTCCAGGTTCAATTCCGGGGTACCTCGAGACAAAGAACACCCTAAACCAACCAGGGGGGGTTGGTATACATACCCCAGGGCTCTGTCCCTAGCATCACATAGAATGTAGTGGTGCCCACCATTCAGGCTAGGGCTTGAAAGGCAGGAGAATCAGGAGTTCAAGGTCATCCTCTGCTGCAACGGCAGTTAAGAGGCCAGTCTCGGTTGCAAGAGACCCGGTTTCAAAACAAAACAAAAACCCCCAAACCTGAACCCCAGTCTCCCAAGGACAAGCCGATCGCGGCCTCCATACCCAGCACGGAAGCGTCAGGTGTCACGGGGTCGCCGGCGCCCTCTCGGATGATGTCCTTCAGCACACCTCGGTCCCCGGAAATGTCCAGCATGCGTTGACTTAATCGCTCATAGGGAGACTGGTGGAGAGAAAGCCACAGGCCTCAGAGGTGCGGGCGAGCCGCTTGGCGCTCGTCGCCTCAGGCCCGCGCCATGTTCCCGCCCTCACCTGGCCTAGGACGCCGTCCCCTTCCAGGGCTCCCGGGCCTCGGGTGCTGCCACCCATGGCCGTGCTCGCTCCGGGTGCCCGCCAGCTCGTGTCCCCAGGCTCCCCGGCCCCCCCTCTCTCGGTACCTGGCAGTCGTCTCGCGACGGTGGGATTCCGTTCCTGAGGCGCGAGAAGACGCTCATCTTGCCGCTCAACCGTCGCCGGAGGCCTCGCCCGGAAACTGCCCCCGGAAGTCAGGCACCACGCGGGCTGCGCACGAGAAAGCGGCACGTGATGGACGGACGGACAAGGCGCGCATGCGCCGAGGGGGGGGTTTCTCCCGGCATGCGCTACGCACGTGCTGGCAGGCGCAAAGCATGCTGGAGCCCCGGGAGGGCTTCGGACAAAGCATTCTATAGGGCACACAGCCTTCTGTCTAGTCTCCGTTGTTATGTTTGGCGTTCTGTCACAAGTGGGACACATCGCCACAAAATGAGTGACTGGGAGCGACAGGCGCTTTTTGCCTCGTGGTTGACTAGTTAAATGCTCGATAGCTTATTACCGTGTGGCACTGGCGATAAACATAGTCAATATTAGGCAAGCGATCTACTACTGAGCCACATCCCCAGGAGGATTCTAAGTAGGTGCCCCATCTCCGAATCCTGCATCCAGTTGCTTTACTGAGGAGTCCAAGCAGGCTTTCTGCTGCTGATCTAAGTCTCCAACCTGAGATTCCACTTTTCCTTCCTTCCTCTTTCTCTCTCTCTTCCTTTCTTCCTTCCTCCCTCCTTCCATCCCTCCCTTCCCCCTTTCTTTCTTCCTTTCTTTCTGTCATAAAGAGGATCTCACTATGTAGTCTGGTGGGCCAGGAACTAGCTAGGCAGAGTAGGCTGGCCTTGAGAAGTCACAGAGATCCACTTGCCTCCACCTCCCAAGTGCTGGGAATCAAGGTGTTTGCCACCACAGCTGGCTCCAAGATTTCAGATGTTAAAAGTTCCTATTTTAGTAACATTGACAGAAAGGCGTCCCATGTCAAAGAGTCCTGTTCATATCAAATTCACAAACAGACCCCCGTAAGAGAGGGATGTCATTCAGCAGTAGAGTACTTTTGTAGCATGTGCAAGACGTTGGTTCTATCTCCCAACAAGGCAAGAGACAAACAATGCCAGTCAAGATGGCCAAGTGGGTAAGGTGYGTGCCACCAACCCTGACAGCCAAGACCCACAGGTAGAAGGAGAGAACTGAGAATTGCAAGTTTTACCCCCCTGGCTTCTCATGCATAAGGTGACCTGCACCTGTAAGCACACACAATAAATGTTAAATACATTCAAACATACATACATACATACATACATACACACATACATACAGGTAGGAGGATACGAACCAGGACTGTGACTGTCTTGATTGGAAGGCCTGTTCTGGCAGGAGGCAAGGGACTGACTCTGCAAATTCTCTACAACTAGATCTTTTGTTTTGTTTGTGCTTTTGAGATAGTCTCATGAGGTCCAGGATGGCCTTGGGCGTGCTATGTAGCTGAGAATGAACTTGACTTCTGACTTCTGGTCAGCATTTGCCAAGTTCAGGGATCACAGGGGTCCACTGCCCTGTCCAATGTACAACTTGACCTTGAGTGTGAAGGTACACAAATAAGATACACATTACACTGTGTGGTTAAGATCTGCTCATGCTACCCCTCGAGTGAAAAAAATCAGAGTAAGCAGTGTGTCTTATTATTTTGTGTGTGTGTTGGGGGTGGGGGGGGGACCCAATCTTATAAAACGAGAAAAATCTAAATAAATAAAATACCTTTAAAATTCCGGCTTGGAGTATTGGAAAAGCTGCTCGCTATACATAGCTCATACCCGCTGTTGTTCAGAGTTATTAAGTATAAAAGGCGCACTGTCTCAACCCTCCCCCATTCCCGGGCAAGGCCACAATCTGCCCGTCTAGGTTATCATAAGGGACCCAACAGAGGCTGCCTCCTCAGTCTCGTGGTATGTGACCCACTTTCCACCTGATTCTGGATGACCTTGAGAACACAGGTGTTGCTGGGAAAGGGGAGGGGATGGGAGAAGGGGCAGACACCAAGGCAGTGGAGTCCATGTCCAGCTGGGTGCCCCAGGTCTCTGTGTCGGCTGCCCCATTCTTGGAGGGAGAAAAGGCTTGAGTGCCCAGAGAGAGCTGCTAGTTTGAGGCCCTAGTGGGAGGCCTGCTGAACCACAGGAGGTCAGGTAATGCCGGAGTGGGGGTCGGGTGGGGGTCGGCTTGCTATCTCGGTCAGTGGAGACTTTTGTTTCTGTTTCGGAAGATGAGCACCCAAGGCTCCTTATCTCAGACTCTCCGGGGACAGTGTTATTCTGGGACAAGGGACTTTGCTCTTGTTGTTCAGGATGGATGTAGCTAGTGAGTAGATACTGACTTATCAAACATGCTTGAGGCCCCCAGGGTTCTCTACACAGAACTGTTTAAATTGGGTCTAGTGGAGCACACCCGCAATCCCAGCTACATACAGGGTTCAAGGCCATCCTGGCTACATGAGCCCTATGGCGAAAGGAAGAATAAACAAGAGAAAAAGTAACAATCTTGCTTTAAGACTGCTTAGGTGACAGGTCGCTGGTGGTCCCTGCCTTTAATCGGAGTACTTGGCAGGAAGAGGAAGGCAGATCTCTGTGAGTTGGAGGCCAACCTTGTCTACAGAGAGAGTTTTAGGGCAGCCAGGGCTACACAGAGAAACCCTGTCTTGAAAAGAAAAAAACAAAACAAAACAAACAAAAAGTGCCTGGCTGGAAGATGTATACAGATTTCTGGGTCTCAAGAGAGCCTCTTCTTGAAGTAGAATCCTGGCTGGAGCTGGGGCTCTGGGACCCCTAGAACAGCAGTTCCTCAGACAAAAAAGTTCCAACCACAAAAAAGTATTTTTGTTGGTACCTCATAACTGTAATTTTGCTGCTGTTAGGAATTGTAACGGAAACATCTGTATTTTCCCGGTGGTCTTAGGCAACCGCCGTGAAAGGGTTGTCCACCCGGCAAGGGGGTTGCGGCCCACAAGTTGTGAATCACCCCGCAAGTTGAGAATCACTGCTCTAGGGCAATTTAATGAGAGCCTGTCTTAAAGTGTAGTAAGAAGGGGAGGTGCACTTTTTTTAAAAGGTAAAAAGAAGGTTTACTTCATGCGTAGAATGCTTGCCTAGCATGCACAGGGCTCTGGGTTCAATTCCCCATGGGGTCATGTAAGGGGCGGGTCGTAGCTCTATGTGACATTTGTGGCGCTGGAGACTGAACCAGGACCTCATGTATGCTAGAAAAACCTCTGAATTACACTCCCTGTTGAGTTGAGAGACTCGTAGTGGCCATTGTTTTTCTACTTAAATCTTTTTTTTCTCAGATGGGGAAACTGAGGCTCAGGGTCATAGTATGCTAAGGTCAGAATCCAGGACTGGCATCCTTTTCTCCCCAAGCTTTCAGCAGCCCTGGGGTTGGGGTGGGGGGCGGGGGGAGTGCAAATATGACAGAGGGAGGGAGAGAGAGGCAGGAGAGAGAACCGACTGCAGCCTGTGTTGCAGGTGAGCAGGGCGCATGGCTTGGCGGCTCACTGTGCCGGAACTCCAGGACCAGCTGCAGTGCCCCATTTGCCTGGAGGTCTTCAAAGAGCCTCTGATGCTACAGTGCGGCCACTCCTACTGCAAGGACTGCCTGGACTCCTTGTCCCAACACCTGGACTCCGAGCTGCGCTGTCCTGTGTGTCGTCAGTCAGTAGACTGCAGCAGCTCCCCGCCTAATGTCTCCCTGGCTCGGGTGATCGATGCTCTGAGGCTCCCAGGGGACACAGAGCCCACCGTCTGCGTGCACCACCGAAACCCTCTCAGCCTCTTCTGCGAGAAAGACCAGGAATTCATCTGTGGTCTCTGTGGCCTGCTGGGCTCCCACCAACACCACCGAGTCACACCAGTCTCCACCGTCTACAGCCGCATGAAGGTGCGAGGGGCGGGCGGGCCGCTGGGTGGGTGGGTGGGTGGGGGAGTCGAGCAAAGGGCGGCTCTCCTGAGTTCTCTCTTGCGCCCCCACGCGGTAGAAGAAGGCTACTGCATCAGGGCTCCAGTTCCCCTCCTACTCCATCTTGGGAGTATATGGCACACACAGACACACACACACAAGTATGCATTCATTCATTGGTTTTTTAACACTTATTGACTGATTGACTGTGTGCATGCGTGTACCACAGCATGCATGTAGAAGTCAGAGGACCATTTGTGGAAGTCAGTTCTCTTCTTCCACATTCTCTTCATTGGTTTTTGAGGCGCTGCTTATATACCGGGGTCCTGAGAATCACAGGGGCAGGAATGACGGGGAGCCCCTTGCTAAACCTTTCCTATTCTTTTTCCTTGTATCTCTGGCTTGTATCATTTTGTTTCACTTGCTGCGCTAGGAATGGAACCCAAGGCTTAGTTTATAGCTTAAGCAGCATTCTGCCCCCTAGCGACATCCTTAGGTTCCGTGGTATGGGTTTTGGTAGTGGGTCATTTGTAGCTCAGACTGGCCTTGAACTCTAAATCTTCTTGTCTCATTCTCCAGGGAGCTGAGATTATAGGCATGTACCACAATAGATTTTTTTCTTTTTATGTTTCTTTTATCCATTTATGTGTGGACACACATATGGAAGACATCTTCAAGGAATCACTTTTCTTATTCCACCACAACCAAACTCAGATCATCAGGGTTCACCTGCTGAGCCACAACACTGGCCTTGCTTCTTCAGAGCCCCTAAGCCCATCTGTTCACAATCATGAGGGTGGACCTTTGTCCCTTGCTGTATTTCAGCATCTAGAGCAGAGGGTGGAGACCCTTTAGGGGCTGACCAACTCTTCCACAGGGATAGCATGCCAAATATCCTGCATATTAGATATTTATATTGTGATTCATTAGCAGTAGCAAAATTAAAGTTATAATGTAGCAATGAAATAATTTTATGGTTGGGGCTCTCTACAACGTAAGGAATTGTATTAAAGGGTCACAACATTAGGACGGGTGAGAACCATTGTTCTACAGATACAGCAGGCAAATATTCAAAGTATAAGTATTAAATTTGTGAATTCCTCAGCCCATGGACTGTTACCTCAGGTGAACAGATCAACATTTACTATTTATTTTTTCAAATGTCATATATATGACATTTATATATAATAGATTTATTAATAAGGTTTGAGAGTCATGTTTCTAAGGCTGGAGATGTGGCTCGGTGGTAGAGCACTTCTCTAGAATCCCTCAGTGAAGACCTGTGGACATAGCCCAGAGGTAGAGCACCTTCCTATAATCCCAAGGTGAGGGGTTGAGGGGGTGGCTTAGTGGCAGACAGCTTGGGTTTATCCCAGTACCAGAAAGAAAGAGAAAATGTATATATAAAATTCTGTCAGTGGGACTGAAAAGGATTAGTTTTCATTGTTCTTCTTTTTGGTGCATTTTTTTTTTTGTTGTTGTTGTTCCTTCGACCTGGAGTATAACACCAAGGATAACACCAGGGCTGGGCAGTCCCCGACCTTTCACCCACATGTACACAGTCGGCGTCTAATATGTGCGGGCACTGTGCTTGTGCCTGCTACAGCGGTAGGCAAAGGTCTCACCAGGCCTGGAAGGTGCATCACTTGGGGTCTGCTGAGCTCTGTGTGTTGGGTGCCCAGGCTAGGTACCAGTTGCTGAYGAGAAGCAGCCTCAGGGAGGAAGGGCTTCTTTGGGCTCTCGGTGAGAGGGTACAGCCCATCTCAGCAGGGAAGGCATGGCGGTCGCATGGCATCCGCAGTCAGGAAGCAGGGAGAGATGGATGCCGCTAAGCTCACCGTCCCCCTTTCCTCCRTCTAGGACCTCAGCCCGTGGCATGGTGCCACTCACACTCAGGTTAGGTTTGTCTTCCTGGCCTGACCCACTCTGGACACACCTTTACAGACACACCAGAGATGCATAACACACTGTTTCTAAATCTAGTCAGACTGACGATTGAGATTAACCATCATAGTGGTCATGATCCTGCAAAATCTCAAGCACTCGGGGAAGACTTCCTGGAGGAAGTGGACTGCCAACCTGAGTCACAAGAAAGGCCTGTGGTGGGGYGGGGGGTGGAGAGAGTAGCGSCTACAAAGGATCAGGAGGTATGTGTGGGGTCATTCCAACACTGGGGAGACGGGACAATGGTGAGGGCACTTGCTGCACGAGGGACTGAATTTGAATCTGCAGCACTGTGTAAAAAGCCAGGCATGGCTGTATATGTCTGTGACACCAGCAGTGTGGAAATAAAGAAACAGGAGGGTGGCTGGGGCTTTCTGGCTGCCAGCTGACCCAAAGTTTCACTAAGAGAGCCTGTCTCAAGGGAATGAGGCAGAGAGGGACGGGGCAAATGACATCCTTCTCCGGGCTCCACATGTATGCAGAGGGGCATGTATACTCATATACGTGATGCTGTGCATCACACACACACACATGTACACACACTCACACATGCACACACACACACACACACACACACACACACTCCCACAATTCAGGAGGGACAGTGAGATGAAGAGCCAGGCCTGGGGGTGAATGCAGAAGCA
>BDUI01005324.1:73057-85307 GCA_002335545.1 Apodemus speciosus
AAAAAAAAAAAAAAAAAAAAAAAAAAAAAAAAAAAAGATGCACGTGTATTCACACCATTGCCTAAAATACACTTTTATTATAAATGCAACTTGAATCGTTTGTTCCAGTTTGTTGAGAAAAAGTTTGAGACTATGTGTACCCCGCAAATATATCTGTAGAAGTGTTTCTGTATTGAAACATTCAGAAAGTATTTCTTAATATACTTCCTTTTACATGCATTGTACAGAAATTATAACTGTAGTATTATGCACCACCATGTACCCACTTGAAGGAACCAGGTGTCTGGTGCCTTCAGTTATGCAAACCAGCTTCAGCAAGGGAAGCAGTTCACCAAAATTGYAGTTACATATGTCAGAARATACAGCCCCAGGTGGGCTTATCTTGATCTGACCCTACTGAATTAGTCCTGTTTCCTTTGTCAAAAATAAGACTGAGAAGTGACGTTTGTTTTTTTCCTCCATAAGCTACTAATGCCGTAAATCATTTCCAGGGCAGGCTGAGCCACGCTGTTAGCCAGCTCTGCTGATGTTTATTTTATCACCCCAGCCCTGAACCCTTCCCCACCTTTCCCTAAGCATTTAATAATTAGTTCCACAAACAAATGTGAACTATATCTATCACTGAGAGCACAAATTGCCACTTGATGTGAGACTTTTCTTTGTGGAGTAGGGAAGTAGAGTGTGAGAAATGTTGTAATCTCCACTGCCTGGCCAGACGCTGTTGTCTGAAGTCACATAATAAAGCATTGACTGTTTGTCCTGGAACATGCATTTTACTTGAAATCATTTTTAGAATACTTGTTTGGCTATTATACARTTTAAGCTACATTAAAGTAACTGACATATATTCCTGTAGAACACGTAGGGATATTTAAAACTTCAAAACTTTCAGGCTCGTGGTAAGCTGTTAGGGRACATTCTAAGTCCTATTCAATTATTTCCTTGATTTCCGAAGCCRTTGGTGAAAAGGCKGTGATTAGTAGGGTTGGGATTTTGATGTTATTTTTGGTAAAGCACTTACTGTGYTWTCATAATTTGCTCTCTTTGTGTTCTTTGTTCTTTACAGTATATACGCTTCCATAAAGCAGAAGCATACCTGTTGACCATAGCATAACTGCCTGGCTCAGATGTAGTCACGGAATAGTTGGGAAATAGCAGGCAGAAAGATATGAACAAAAATAATAAATTAATATTTGTGTATCTATGATAAAAATAGGTAGAAATGAGGCCATTTTGGGAGATGATTTCTAGTTGAGTTTTGGATGGCCCAGGGATTTGTCAGTGAAGGAATGAAGGGAAATGTAGACATAAACTTGGTTGGGCTGGAAGAGAAGGGTAGCTGTTGTTCATTTTTGTCAACTGTGGGTCAGATTTCAGAATACCCAAGAAATCGGATTCCAGTTCAGTGAGCAAGCGATTTGTTAAAAATTATTAATGGCAATTAGTTTGTCTTAGGTGCTGTGTGATTATCCAGAAAACAAGAAACAAACAGACTTTACTTGGAAACATAGAAATAAAATTTGTCACAACTAATTTGACTTTCATTACTAAAAATAATACTTTTGTATTCTGTACTAAATAATCAGTAGATAGAGTACCATTGAATGTTAGCATTTAAGATAAATTGATAGGCTTAGGAAGTGAAGCTGAGACTTGGTAGGAAGTATTGATGAAAAGCATTTACATGCTTATCCATTTATTGCATTAACCTGTTGTTATTAAGAAAACTTAATAGTTATTATGATCTAAGTCACTGCTATAAGCACATTGTTTTAAATATTTATAAATTGCAACTGCCACTTAAAGTTACTCTCCTTTTTGCTTTATCAGTTAAAACCAGAGGATTTGTTGTCGCTTCTATGGCTTCCTCACAAACCTCACAAACGGTTGCGGCTCATGTCCCCTTTGCAGACTTATGTTCCACATTAGAACGAATACAGAAAGGCAAAGACCGTGCAGAAAAAATCAGGCACTTCAAGGAGTTTTTAGATTCTTGGAGAAAATTTCATGATGCCCTTCATAAGAACAAAAAGGATGTTACGGACTCTTTTTACCCAGCAATGAGACTGATTCTCCCTCAGTTAGAAAGAGAGAGGATGGCTTATGGAATCAAAGAAACCATGCTCGCTAAGCTTTACATCGAACTGCTGAATTTACCAAGAGAYGGCAAGGATGCCCAGAAGCTCCTGAATTACCGCACCCCCAGTGGGGCTCGCACGGATGCTGGGGACTTCGCGGTAATTGCRTACTTTGTTTTGAAGCCCAGGTGCTTACAGAAAGGAAGCTTAACCATACAGCGGGTAAATGAACTCTTAGATTTAGTCGCCAGCAATAACTCTGGCAAAAGAAAAGACCTCGTGAAAAAGAGCCTTCTTCAGCTAATTACCCAGAGTTCAGCACTGGAGCAAAAGTGGCTGATCCGCATGATAATCAAAGACTTAAAGCTTGGTGTCAGTCAGCAAACGATACTTTCCATTTTCCACAGTGACGCGGTTGAGTTGCACAGCGTCACCACAGATCTGGAAAAGGTCTGCAGGCAGCTACATGACCCCTCTGTAGGGCTTAGCGACATCTCTATCACTTTGTTTTCTGCCTTTAAGCCAATGCTAGCTGCTGTAGCCGATGTGGAGCGCGTGGAGAAGGACATGAAGCAGCAGAGTTTCTACATTGAAACCAAACTCGATGGCGAGCGCATGCAGATGCACAAAGATGGTGCACTGTACCGGTACTTCTCCAGAAATGGTTACAACTATACCGATCAGTTTGGTGAATCTCCACAGGAAGGCTCTCTCACCCCATTTATTCACAATGCATTCAAGGCAGATGTGCAAGCGTGCATCCTTGACGGTGAGATGATGGCCTACAACCCATCGACACAGACTTTCATGCAGAAGGGGGTCAAGTTTGATATTAAAAGGATGGTTGAAGATTCTGACCTACAGACATGTTATTGTGTTTTCGATGTGCTGATGGTTAATAATAAGAAGCTAGGGCGTGAGACTCTTAGAAAGAGGTATGATATCCTTAGTAGCACTTTCACACCCATACAAGGTCGAATAGAAATAGTGCAGAAAACTATAGCTCATACAAAGAAGGAAGTGGTGGATGCATTAAATGATGCCATAGACAAGAGAGAAGAAGGGATCATGGTTAAACACCCTCTGTCCATTTACAAGCCAGACAAAAGAGGTGAAGGGTGGCTAAAGATTAAACCAGAGTATGTCAGTGGATTAATGGATGAATTAGACCTCCTGATTGTGGGGGGCTACTGGGGTAAAGGTTCACGAGGTGGCATGATGTCTCACTTTTTGTGTGCAGTGGCAGAGACACCACCTCCTGGTGACAGGCCATCTGTGTTCCATACTCTGTGCCGTGTCGGGTCAGGTTACACCATGAAAGAACTCTATGACCTGGGCTTGAAATTGGCAAAATACTGGAAGCCTTTTAATAAAAAATCTCCACCAGGTAGCATTTTGTGTGGTACAGAGAAGCCGGAAGTGTATATCGAGCCTCAGAACTCTGTCATCGTTCAGATCAAGGCAGCAGAGATTGTCCCCAGTGACATGTACAAGACCGGTTCTACCTTACGCTTCCCACGCATTGAGAAGATCAGAGACGACAAAGAGTGGCATGAATGCATGACACTGGGTGACTTGGAKCAGCTRAGGGGGAAAGCATCTGGGAAGCTTGCCACAAAACACCTTCATGTAGGTGATGATGATGAACCTAGAGAAAAAAGGCGGAAGCCCATCTCCAAGACGAAGAAAACCATTAGAATCATTGAACACTTAAAAGCGCCTAACCTTTCTAACATAAACAAAGTTTCTAATGTATTTGAAGATGTTGAGTTTTGTGTTATGAGTGGATTGGATGGTTATCCAAAGTCAGACCTAGAGAACAGAATTGCAGAATTTGGTGGTTATATAGTACAGAATCCAGGCCCAGATACATACTGTGTGATTGCAGGTTCTGAGAACATTAGAGTGAGAAACATTATTTCTTCAGATAGGCATGATGTTGTCAAGCCCCAGTGGCTTTTAGAGTGTTTTAAAACAAAAACATGCGTGCCATGGCAACCTCGCTTTATGATTCACATGTGCCCATCGACAAAGCAACATTTTTCCCGTGAATATGACTGCTATGGTGATAGCTATTTTGTTGACACAGATTTGGACCAACTGAAAGAAGTGTTTTTAGCAATTAAATCCAGTGAGCAGCAGACTCCTGAAGAAATGGCCCCTGTGATTGCTGACTTAGAATGTCGTTATTCCTGGGATCACTCTCCCCTCAGTATGTTTCGACATTACACCATTTATTTGGACTTGTATGCGGTTATTAATGACTTGAGTTCCAAAATTGAAGCCACGAGATTAGGTGTTACAGCACTTGAGCTGCGGTTTCATGGAGCAAAGGTGGTTTCCTGCTTATCTGAAGGGGTATCTCATGTTATCATCGGGGAAGATCAGAGACGAGTTACTGACTTTAAAATATTCAGAAGAACGCTTAAGAAAAAGTTTAAAATTCTCCAAGAACGTTGGGTGATCGATTCAGTAGACAGGTGTGAACTGCAGGAGGAAAACCAGTATTTGCTTTAGAGTCTGCTGACTGGGGAAAGCATTATCCCTGTCAGACAACAGCAAGCAGTGATGATGAAATAGCCAGTAGCCTTCATTTTTATCTCCTAATACTTCAAAAGGATTAGTTACCAGAGGCAATAATTTTCAAGTAGAAAGGAAACTTAAATGTGCCAAAACAAAAAACAAAAACAAAAAAAAAACCCTTTTGCTAACATGACTTATAACTATGACATACAATGGTAGCTTCAATTAATACTCATATGGTATCCTTATTGAGGCTAGAATTTTGACTTAGATATTAAGAAAGTGTATTTGAAACCTTTTACAATCATCACTGCTATTGTCTTTCTAAACAGAATTTTCCAGAATTAAAAATTTAAGTTTTTAACTATGAAAAGATTATACCAATAAAAATCAGAATTGTTACAGTTAGATTTATAAAAATACGCCTTTTAATTTGAGGGTTCAAATGCCCTCTATAAGCATGAAATATTTTAATAAGTTTTTAAGGTTCATCAAACATTTTTTGATAACTTGGGGGAAGTTCAGAATCATCTAAATACCAAATATTTGAGATGTTAATTAATTTTATTAAAAAAAAATCCTTGCAACTCTAAGTTGGCTAAGACTTAAGTTTTTTGAAGACATGTTTCAGGAAGAAGTATTTTGCGTGAATTTGCACTCCAGCGTTAACAGTGTTTACAGAACTTGTCTCCTATTGATGATCCATTGAGTAGCTGTCCATACAGTGAAGATGCTGTCACTTTCACTTTCATTAGATACTAGGTCCTGTGGCTTTTAGAGATGGCTTTTATGACTATTTTGAAGTCACAGTTATATGTGTATTATATCTGTTGAGAATTGTACTTCCATGGCAGCACTGAAATGGAGGGATGTGGGACCTTAAATGATGGCTATAAACTATTTAAGAAATTAGACTTCTTGTTGAAGCTATTGAAATGTTTGTGATTATTGTAACTTAAATAAAGTTATTAAATATTTAATGTAATACACATTATTTATGCTCTTTTTGTTTTAAAACAATTCATAATTCTAATCAGATGGCTTCGAATTTACAGTATTGCCTCTCTAACCTCCCAAGTACCGAGACTGGGAGCTATTGCTCTTGCCTCAGTATACTTGCAGACAAACTTTAGTCAGTTCCTCCTGGATCCTTTGGGTTTCACATTACCAAATGAGCTTTAATGATTTAAGTGTGTAGGTTTTTGTGTTCAGAGAGATATAGCCCAAAGCACAAGTATAGTTGAAGTTTTATGATTTTATAGTTTAAATGTATATGAATTAAAAGTTTTATAATTTTCCTATTTAAGGGTAATACTCAGGGTACCCGTCGTAAAGGACTTATAAAGCCATGCTTATCATGTTTTCTTTATTTTCTTATGAAGTTGTGGGAATACCTGCAGGCCACAAAAGTATCTTTCATTGTGGCGCAGCACTCCACTGAATGCATCTAATGTGCCTTATTACCCTTTGTCAGCATTTAAGTTAGCTCCTTTTGTTGTTGTTGTTGTTGTTGTTGTTGTTGTTGTTGTTGTTGTTTTGAGACAGGGTCTCTCTGTATATCCCTGGCTGGCTGTCCTGGAACTCACTCTGTAGACCAGGCTGGCCTTGAACTCAGAAATTCGCCTTCCTCTGCCCTCTGCCTCCCAAGTGCTGGGATTAAAGGCGTGTGCCACCACTGCCCAGCTTTAASTTAGCTCCTTGTATTCCATTCACAGTTTTCTTTTCCTGTCCAGTAGTGTGATAAATCTTTTACCTGGTCTTTGTGCTTTTGTTATGGCTAATCTTGGTTGTCAGTTTGACTGCATCTGGAATCAACTAAAACAAGCTGCTGAACACTCTTTTTAGGGTTTTTTGGGTTTTGGTTTTTGGTTTTTTTTTTTTTTTAAGCTAGAAGACACCCTATATACAGGTGGCACCTTCTGGTCATGGAAGACAAAAAGTGCTTTTCTCTCACTCTGTCAAGTTCATCTATCCTTCACCTGTGTTAGAACCCACTTCCACAGGATTCTCATGTAGGTTGAAAATCCTCAGGGCCTCCAGTGCCAGATTGCAACTGCAGAGATACCCAGCTTCATGGACTAAATGACTCTAATAGTCACAGTATGAGGTGGCCGTTGGTGGACAACCTGGAACACTTCCTGTGCTTCAGTCTAATAAGCCCCTTTTCAGTACATGGATTTCTCTTGTCCATTCTGTTCCTTTGGAGAACATGGTTCAGGAAGTCTGGAAGGCTGACTCAGTGACTCTTTTACCCAGTTCATTGCTGAGTGTTGAAAAACCTGAGTGAAAAATACTTCATTGGTTCCTCTTCATGTTTGTTGGTTTGGTTGCTCCCTGCCAGACTGAGGGTATTCTGTCTCTGGCTTTAAATATAACAACTGTGGGGTGTTTGGGGTGTGTGTGTGTGTGTGTGTGTGTGTGTGTGTGTGTGTGTGTGTGTGTGTTTTAAAGCAACACCATGTAAAGTCTAATTGGCCTCTTGTGATGGTTAATATTGTCGGCTTCACAGGATCTAGAATCATCCATGAGACGCACTTCTAAGAAACCCTGTGAGGGATTGTGTAGATTTTGCTAGCCTCTGGGCAAGCCTGTGGGATGTTGCCTTGATTAGTTAATTGGAAGTCTGAAGATTCTCCTTAGACATGGTGGTGGGTATATGAGAGGATCCTAGGAAAAAGTGCCTGCTGGCTCATTTCCTTCCACCAGAATAGACCCCCTCCCCCCAAGAAGGATGCTGCTGGCTTGTTGCTTTAGTTACAATTAGTCACAGCACTTTCTGGAATAAATACACTGAAACACTGCACATTTGACTTTGCTCTAATCGTCCTAGGCCAGGTTCTTTCCCCAGATGCATTCATTAGGAGCTCCACCACTGCATCGTCCTCATGACCTAACTGCCAAGGAAGAGTTCATTATTTCCTCAGGCTGAGGGTCCCTTCATTAAAAGTCAGAGAGCTTCATCAAATTTGTGCTTTGCCTGGGATCTTAAGAACAAACCTAAGGATCCAGCAACTCTGCTGGGTGGCAAATACTTGGAATTGCCCTGGAAAGCTGTTGTGCTAAGAGAAGAGCATGGGAGGTGTGGTCTGGCAGTCCTGGATTCTATCTCAGTTCTGACACCACCAATTCTAGCATTTCAATTGAACATGGAACTAATTCACCAGAATGGTCAGAATTATAGCACCTAGCATTCTCATATGATCTCTCTAGTTTTTAAGTTTTTATCTGTTTCTCCTACTTACCCCCCACCCCAGTAGAGTTGAGTAGAGTTCCCAACTGAGTATATTTGGGAAGAGAAATAGGATTTCAATAGTGTGGTCTTGTGGATGGACTTTCATAGCAAGAGGAAGAGAATATATAAAACCAGGARGGATACAAATCTACATGAAAATATTTATAAAATACTCATTTATGTGTAAAGGTGCAGCTTAGGGTAATTTTTAAAAGGCCTTTAGTTCCACTCTGTAAATGTCGATTATATTGGTTACTCTAGACAAGTATATTTTACTTATGTTTTAGGATATTGGGATATGGCTAGCATGCAGAAGGCTGTTCATATCTGGTACATGAAATTGAATGGGTTTAGAAGTAGATTACACCTGTGAGATCTTCACAGTTGGGACCCTAACCTTCCTTATATTGACAAGTCACCTATCACCCATTTTTGATTGATTGATTTTTTTTCCCTTTTATTTAATCATTCAAAACCAAGAGTTCTTCCTGAGCTCTAAGGATGGTTCTAGTTGGTAAGGAAAWGCAGTTACCAAACTGGGGGACCCCTGCTGTGGTTGAGGCTCCATACTATTGGTTAAGAGGATGGAGACTACTGCTGCTTTCCAGGACAGGACCCATACTAAAGGGAAGGCATTTAAAGAGGAATCAAAAACGATACAAAGAGGGAACATAGATAAGAGGAAATGTGGGTCAGAGACTTAGGGAAACAAAAATTTTCAGAATGCAAAATATTGTATGTGGCTTTTTTTTTTTTTTTAATAAAGTGACTTATATAGGAGTTGTGTGAAATTAAAACATTCAACTCTAATACTTTCATTCTGAATGCTTAGGGAAGCCTAGTTCACCTGCAGATCAAAACAAAACAAAACAAAACAAAACAAACAAAAAACCCACAAGTTACCATGACTCAGAACACAGGAAGATCCATCAGAGCTAGTGGCAGAACAGCATTCCCATGGGTCACAATTGTAACTCATGCGGCTGGGAGATGGCTCAGTGGGTAGGGCTGCTTGCCCAAGAGTGAAGATCTACATTCTGAACCCCTGGCATCCACAAAATCTGGGAATGGTGGTTATGCCTATATCCCAAGTGCTGTGAGGGACAGAGACAAGAGGGTCACTCCAGCTTCCTGGCCAGCAACCCAGCTCCAGAAATGATGAGAGACCCTGTCTCAAGGAAATGTTCAAAGTGGTAGATTTTTATTTATTTCCAACCGTGATGGCTATTTTGGTTGTCAACTTTACTACRTCTAGAATTAACCCCCAAAATGACAGGGCATACCCGGGAGGGCTTTTTGCTTAATTAAATAATTTGAAGTAGAAAGATCTACTTTGGATCTTTGAGGTATGAAGCATATATCTTTAATCCAGATCCTTTCAGGTGTGAAGATCCACCTTTAATCTGGGCCATACTTTCTCCTGGAAATCTACATAAAGGACGTGGGAGAAGGACACTAGCTTGCTCTCTCATTGCCTGCTTGCCTTCACGCTGGCTGGCAAGTCCAGTCCTTCACTGGCATTGGAGCCTACTTCTTTGGGATTCCAGCAGCTGAGCAGCTGAGCAGCTGAGCAATCCTGTCTGAAGCCATCTAGGAGAGGCAAAACTAACAAGTGACTTTCTGGAGATGGCCCATTGTTTTGCATGGCTGTAATGGGTAAACTCTGAATCGCAGGGCCTTCAGAGAGCTCATCTCAGGATTGGTTCTTGTTGGTGATCTGCCTTTCCTGTCATTGTTACATAGTCTAACGATTCCTAGACATTAGTCCACCCTATTTGGCAGATTTTCTGCAGATCAGCGGAAGATGTACTCTTTTGTAGTAATGTTATGTAGACAAATTGATGATTTCACAATTTCTAATAATGATTCTATAGAATTCCTAAATTTATATAAGTATTTTTGAGCCCTCTATAGTATGAAACCTGTAATTAGTGTTCTATAAATCTTCATGAATTAAGATGTAGGAAACAGAGAAAGTAGGATTTTGGAGGAAGCAGAAAGGTATGTCCAAGAAGGAAAAATGTATTCTGGTATCTTAACCATGCCCCTATCTCTTCCCTCTCCTGTCCCACTTCCCTTTCTGACCACCATGAGCTGTGCAGCTTTCTTCTGTTGGCCCTCTGTCACGGTCTTTCTGTCCTTGCTTCTGTAATTATTCCATATATAGTGCTTTCCACAGACTTGATTTAATTAACCTTTAACATTAGTGCAAGCACGAACAGGTTGGATCTCTGTTGAGTTTGACTAGCCTGGTCTACATTGTGAATCTCAGGCCTGCCAGGCTTACACAGAGAGAGGGGAAAGAAATTGATTTCTCTGAATCCTTTTACTAAAGGAATTTTGTATTAAAATTCAAGAATAGCCATTGWAATCCTCCAAACTCTCTTCAAAATTGGCATGCTCCAGTGATTTAAAGATAAACCTGAATATAGCATTTTTTAATTGAAAATATTTAACATATTTGGATTGTGATTTCTTTTCCTAAAGCCCCCTCACTGATCTTCCCCATTTCCCCACCCACCCAAATCCATATCTTTTCTTTCTCTCTCCTTTAGTGATACAAAGTGAATCTAAATAACAATGACAATGATTGATGATGATGATGATGATGATGATGATGATGATGATGATGATGATAATTAGAATAAAAGAAGCCAAAATAGGACAAGGCAAACAGAAGAAAAAGAGCCAAGAAATAGATTAAGAGACATATATAGCCACAGAGACACACACATTTTCTCACACAGAAATGCCATAAAAACCAAAACAGGATACCATAACACAGGCACACACACACACAGGACCTGGAAGAGAGTGTGGAGGGGAAGCCCTGGCAAAACATCATGAGACCCAGAACCTCCAGAAATGTAAGATGGTTTTGTATCAGCCATCTACTACTCTATTTAAAATAATACAAGTGGGTRTGGTTTTTGTGACTATTTTTGGAACAGGTCTCATACAGCCTCAAACTCACCACCTCTCAGCAGATGACTTTAAACTTTGATTCTTCCGTTTGTAGTTCCTAAGTGCTGGTGGTACAGGCATATGCCATCACTACTGGCCTCAAGGTTTGGTTGGTTGTTTATAGGTGAGCTCTCATTATGTAGCTCTGACTGACCTAGAACTCTTTACATAGACTAGGCCAGCCTCAAAGTCCTAGAGATCTGCTCCTCTCTGCATCCTGAGTGCTAAGTATGTGCACTACATTCCATCTGGCAACTAGTCATACCAGTGTGATAGTTTTTCCGTGGGGGGGGGCGGAACGAAAAGAGAAATGAGCCCAAATCAATGAATACTTTAAAATATTATATTCAGTTAATTGTGGTATAAGAGCCAAAGCTGCTATGTTAGACATGGTTCTCTAGAGGAACAAATCTATAGGGTGAATATATATTATAAAAGAGGATGTATTGGATCTGCTTACAGTATAGGGGCTGGGAAGTCCTGTATATCCATCTGCACGCATCACAAAGCTGATGCCTCAGTAGAGCCCATCTGATGCTGAAGATGCGAAGTTCCTGGAGAGTTTGCTCGGCTTCGATGTTGGGAAGCTGAAGAAGCTGAAGACTGATGTCAACAGARGCTTCAGGAAAAAGACAGTCTGTTAACAAGAAGTAAAGGCAGCTAAGGCAGCTAGCTTTATGTTTGGAAGGTTCTTTCTGCTCTGAAGGGAAGAAGAGCTTCTCCCTCCAGTCACTAACCTCACAGACCCACCCAGTACTGTGCAGTCCAGATGTTTCTACATCCTGTCAGTTGACAGTAAGATGAACTACCACAGATCTTGATAGTCTTAACAGGTGGTCCTCTTTCTTTGATGGTTCTACTTGCTGGTGAAGGGAAAGATACCTAAGAGCTACCCTGAATACAGTGTGTGCCTTTCAAGAAAGCTGAATTRAAGTAACAATTCAGGTCTTCCCGTTTTTGTAAACTGTATCATACCATTCAAGGGCTAGAATATGTAGCAACATCTAGTACCTAAATATGTCGTTGGTATAACCCGAAAAGTATACTTTCCCCACTATGACACTCTCATTTTTATAATTTGTTCACTATTTAGTGATCCTGAAATCAGAGTCTCAGAAGAAAACAGGGTCATTTTGCTAATGCTGACTGGGTTTCGTTCAGTCACCCATGTCCTTTCTGCTGGAAAGCTGCCATTGCTAGTAGCTGTAGAGGATACAGTGAGTCACATAATTGTTTTAAGTGAAAATAGACAATTGGTTGAGTGGTTTTATGGAAGAGCATCATTTCTCTTCCAGCTGATAGTTTGAGGACCTCAAGGGTTTACAAAGATGTTTCCATCTAAAGTTAGTGTTTGTTTTAGCATCTTTGGCTTTTTTATATCAATTATGAATCAGATAATTAATGTTCCTTTAAAATGAAGCAGTGCTAGAACCTCTAGGTTGAACTGAGCAGG
>BDUI01005325.1:12602-28430 GCA_002335545.1 Apodemus speciosus
AGATATCATGTATTTTAAAAGGCATTTAACTATTATGAATTATTTTGATGACTTAAAAAAGAAAAAGATAAATCATCTTCACTAATCTTTTCATTAATTATCTGAAGAATTTTGAAATTATTGCACAGTAATTACTTCCTGAGATCCAAAGGATGCTGTTCTGTTTCTGATTCAAATACATGTGAGTATTCAGGCCATGTGCAATTTTATCTTCCATAACCCTTTTGAACATCTGTCAGTCACATAGTCATCATATCTCAATGTTTCCATTTGCAATGCTTTGGTTTATTACATGCTTTGATTACATAGTGCTGGGATATTAAGTGTGTTCAAATGGCTTAGTGACCTTTGTGAATTTTTTCTCCCCCTCATGATTTGTCTTTCTCTAAAGTACTTTCTGCATTTTTGTTTATTCTTTTCTGTTTATTGATTTATAGGGTTTCTTTATGTGGCTGGTTTTGCTTCCATTAACCTCTGTGTGTCAAGCTTCTGGCAAATACTTTTCTCCACCTCAGAGCTGTATGTTAACATTTTATTTCTGTTTGTCACTTTAGCAACCCAAAGGTTTTTATTTCTCATGTGGACTGTTTTATTCTGTTGTGACTTTCAGTTTTTGCTCATGCTTAGAGATGCCTATACCATTTTGAAATACACAAATATTCTCCTAAATTAAAAAAAAAAGAGATTATGTGGGAGGAAGACACACTATTAAGTATATGGGGCAGTCTTCAGTGACCTGTCTGTGTATTTGAAGTTAGATAAAACCACCTGCATATCAAAGGAAACAATCGCCTGAGTAAAGGTAGCATTTATGAAATGGGAGAAAACATCCAGCAAAGGCTAGCTGTTCATATATTAGAGGGCCAATGTCCAGAAACTGCAAAATCAAAGACAATTTAACAATAAGGAAAGCACTCTAATTAAAAGTGTCAAATGACCTAGATAGACATTTTTCAAAAGCAGAAATACAACTGCGCATTAAACATTTTGAAAAAGTGTTCAACATCATTAGCTAGTCTGGAAATGCAAATCCAAACTGGAAAGAGATACTACTTCACCAAAACAGCAACAACAAAAGCTGGTGAGCATGTGGTAAATCTGTATATTGTTGGTGGGAATGTAAACTGGTACAACAGTTACAGAAAACATTATGGTAATTCCTCACAAAAGTTAAAAGTAAAACTAACACACAATCTAGATATATGACTTCTGGTGTGTGTGTGTGTGTGTGTGTGTGTGTGTGTGTGTGTGTGTGTGTAGACAAAGTTAGCATTAAAAAATCTCTGAAGAGATCCATGTTTATTTCAATGCTGCTCACAACAGCTAAGATTGATCTAGGTGCTTGTCAGAGGAAGAATGAATGAAGAAATTGTGTGAAACATTATTTAGCTATAAAGCAGAATGAAATCATGACATTTACAGGAAAAATGAGTAGAAATGGAAAACATCATGTTAAATAAAACCAATCTAGTATCACATGTTGTTTCTTATATGTGGAAATAACCAAAAAGAGATGATTAGGAAGCACAATATTGATTAACGGACGCTGGAGAGGGTATAGGAGACAGATGGCAGTAGAATAAAGGTGGTTGTATACGATCAATGGCCTCAGTCTGCATATGTGGAAATGTAATAGCATTAAAACATACATTGAACATGTGCTGATACTGTTGTTCTCTTTCGCATGTGGATCTTAGCTTCAGATCTTCAGTGTTAAGTATTTAACTTGCAGCACCTATAGATGCCAGGAAACTAGAAAAGGATTAGTGGGGGAATGTTTCAATGGAAGGAAATTACTAAAACATAGGAATTATGAAATGAAGACGAGAATACTGAGATTAAATGAAGGTAGAGAGGAAGAATAATGGGGTGGAAAGGTTCAAATGGAATGGGGAAATGAGGAGGTGGGGAGGAAAGATTAACCAAGGTGTTTGACCATAGAAACACCATATGGAAAAATATACTAAAAAAGTTGAAAGGAAGAGATATCACATAGCTGGAAAATGGTGTTCCTAGAATCCATTGCTTATAAAATAAAAATCCTAGTGTCAGGAGTAGGATACCTTGTTAGGAGTTGTTGGTAAGGGATCCCTCGAGGCCTCCAAAATAGTATAGGCTATTATTATTTCTCTTGGCTACACACCAGAACTAGATGGTAAAGAGTCTATTGCTAGAGCTAGCATATATCTTCAAATGGTTGGAAGATATAGATAAAGTAAGCTGGAACCCTGTTGGAAGCTTTCTCCTTAGTAGGTAGCTTTCATGATGCTAAAAGTGCTATACAGATTGCTTGGGGGAGATATGGCATCAGTGATGCTATCCAGCTATGAATCCTGTGAACTATATAAGCTGAAATTCTAGGTAAGATGTGCCTATTGGTGCAGTAGTAGCACCACTGTTCCAAGGATTACTAACTGCTCTCTGACTAGATCTGAGGATTCCATAGGAGGAGTACAAGCTTGACATTTAAATCCAGTCAAAATCTAAGGGCTGGGAAGAATGTAAAGCCATCAGGGGCACTTATTATTGTTGTTTAGCTAAATTGACTCAGCAACAACTGCACTTTAAATAATAATGTTGATAACCATTAAGGATGCAACCCTCATCCTTAACCAGAGAAGTTTCTTTCTTTTTTTTTTCCAGCAAATGGCAGTGAATGTAGAAATTCGTGGCTACTCAAGATGATTAGAATAAATGTCCTAAACAGGACATTTATATAACATCCTCTAAGGCTCAAGGGACATTGCAGAAGAGGGAATGGAAAGAATGTAAGAGACAGAAGATAGGGAAAGGGCTGGGAAATGCTATATTCAGGACATGACACAGCCATTGCACACATGATCTCACAGCAACTGCAGTTGCTTGCATTAGGCCTGCAGAAGACTGGGCCTGTCAACAACCAATCATGTATTGGGAGGGGCTCATGACCCCTTCGCCCTCCCTGGTGAAGCACTGGCAGTCAGTCAGTTTGAGGGAGGGGCAGTCATTGCCTGCATTTGTGTACTAAATCGTGAGCTTATCAGACTCCAGTGTCTGTGGTTTCTAAATCCGAAGGTCACAAACCAAAACGAAAGGGCATGAATATGGAAAGAGGATCTGTTGGGAAGACACAGTGACGACGCATGTGGATGGGAGATGAAAGGGAGCATAGTGAGGAAAGTAAAACATCACACACTAAATACATTTGTGAAGCTGTTAAAAGATTAATCGATTAGATGCAAAACGGCTTTAAAATCTCCAAAGCTCCCACCTCAAAGAAAATAAGTTTCAACCATACTGTTTATTGTAGATGAAATTGGACATATGGAAACCAATTTAAAATCTAGATCAGTTCATGCTTTGTATTTCTCAATGATGTTCTTTGTAGAATAGGTAATTGAAAAATAAGAATAATAAAAAAAAAAACCCCTGCAATCAGATGCCCTAAGCTTTCTATATTCTTAGCTTACACATGGAATTTCTCTGCAAACAACAACAAAATGGGCCAAATACAAACTAAAAATACTCAACAACATGGGAAAAGATACTCTTAGCAAAGGAAAATAGAAGATAAAATAAGGTATTGCCCACAAAATACTTCTAAAATTTAAAAGGACCTATTAACAGTTATTGCTGATACGATACAGAGAAAAGGGCACTCTCATTCATTGCTGGAGGAAATTTGATCAGTTACAGCCTTTTGCAAGACGATTTGGCAACATCTATTAAAACTAAAAATATCCATGCTACTTGACCCAGTCATTCCTTTTAATTAACAATTGTGAATGTGTGTGCAAATGCAGAGAGAGAGAGAGAGAAAGAGAGAGAGAGAGACAGAGACAGAGACAGAGAGACAGAGAGAGAGAGAGAGAGAAAGAGATCTTATATTGGTAGAGCATGGTTACAAAAGGAAATGCCCAGTAATAGGGGATGGTTGAATAAATTTTGACACACCCAACCATTTTAAATATTGTTTAGTCAGCTAAACAATGAATGATAGGTACATACACCAGTGTACTTGAAACTTCCAGATGGTGTTTGGGAACAAGAAAAGCAAAATGCAGAAAGGGTGTACAATATAATCTTACCTTTCCAAAACAATGACTAAAATAACTGTTTTTACGTGTATATGTAGATGTGTATATATATATATATATATGTACATCTCTCTCTCTCTTTCTCTCTCTCTCTCTCTCTCTCTCTCTCTGTGTGTGTGTGTGTGTGTGTGTGTGTGTAAATTTTTATGAGCTTGGAACACACAAGTGTGGATAGAGTCAAAATTGCTATCATGATTTATTTGTCAAGAGGATATGTAGGAGAGTGGCAGGAAAGAAATGGGGGAGGGAAGCCAAGCTGAGCAGTAAGAGAAATATAAATAAAGAATATATCCAATAAAAAATTCATGTAAAGAATCACCTATGAGAATTTTTAAAAATTAAATATTTTTGCTGGGCGTGGTGGCACATGCCTGTAATCCCAGCACTTGGGAAGCAGAGGCAGGCGGATTTCTGAGTTCGAGGCCAGCCTGGTCTACAAAGTGAGTTCCAGGACAGCCAGGACTACACAGAGAAACCCTGTCTCCAAAAAAAAAAATATTTTTATTAATCCTTAAAAAAAAACAAAAAAAAAAAGAAAAAGAAAAAGGGAAACTATACCAAAAATCCAAATGTATAGGACATAATCACATTTATTAAATTGTATTTATGGGTAGAGATGTAAAAAGGAAAATAATAGATGAGATTATTAGATTTTGTAAAAAAGAATGGAATCTAGGTCTCCTAAGCTCAGGGCATAATTTGAAAATATTCTTTTTAAAGCAGATTCCTACCATGAAATTCTTTTCATTTTTTCTTGCCTTTTTCTCTTTTACTATAAGCCAAAGACTAGAAAAAGTGGTAATGCAGACATTCTGATGGAACTATGGTGATTATAAAGCTTCCAAAGGAAAGAGAATTACATTTTCCAGCGTACTCTGCAATTTTCCACAGAGTTGCTCTTTCATAGAGAATAACAAATTCATATTTCCATTGTACTTTTCAACAAACCTATCTTTGTGATAAAATAAATTAATTAGCCAGATTATTTAATGTTTTATTTACTCTGTGTCAGTTAAGAGTTTGCCCAGAAACAGAGGATGCACTCACACTGTGTAGCTGGGAGGGTTTGGCATAGGAACTCCCTACAAAAGCATCAGCAGGGAGGAGTGAAACTGGCAAGGCAGAGTGAACTGTCCTGGAATAGTAAGAGAAGGGCTGCCATCATTCCTGGGTTTGGAGGAACAAAGGAAGGGAGTACTACTGGGCAGGGGGTGGGGGTGGGGTGGGCAGACACAGCAGCTTGGAGTGCTGTGTGGCAGCAGCTGTTGCCTTCAACAGAGGGATGCAGCTAGCTTGAAGTAATTCCGTAGAGACAGAGCCAAAGAAATTACCACTCACTACTTGAGATTCTTGTTCCTAATGCTTTCTTTATCAGTTCTAGGAACTGAACTGAAACCCAGAGATCAAGGGAGCCTATAATACATACCATCCATCCGGGTCACCAGGAGCCCAGAACTGAGGAGAGATAGGAAGAGTGTATGCGAAGAATTAAAGATGCACATTACTTTCCCATAAACGATTTCTTCTGAAAGATTTAAGGTCGCCAAGGATCAATCTATGGCTTAAACTAGCCACAGAACTTGGCCTTATGTTTGGGGAAATTCACGTTTGGGAAAAGCTTTGTCTGGAGCCACATGATAGCCATTATCATGTGACTTAATGAAATTAATTAGATGCTACCCAACACATAGGAGAGAATGTCTCTAAGTTAGGAGAGACATCAAATAAACTCTGGTAGGACTTGAGAAATAAAAAACTAAGGGAAGAGAGGATGGTTTTCACTATATAAATCCACTACAAAAAGTTTGTCTAAAGTTCAAATGTGTAGACGGTACCTGTAGGTCAAGGCCACTTGTGCAGGAGTTAAAATTACCTGGCTCCTAGTTCTCTGCCACTAGTTCTGTGCCTGGTAAGTCATCTTTTCCCTCTGGACTTAGTTCATCTTGTGTATAACCAAAGAGTAAGCCTAATGTTTTCCAACCTTTCTATCAGTTCTACATTGTTTGATGCTATTATTTTGCCCAACCAGAAAGCCCTTTTGATGCCAGGTCTTACAATTTTGCCCAAACAATCCTCCCCTTAAACTACCTAGCTTTAGAGTTTGTCAGGCTAGTGCCAGTCAGGGTGGTGTATACATATAATCCCAGCAGTAGAGAGATTGAGGCAAGAAATGTTCAGTTTGAAGCCAGCCTGGGCCACACAGCAAGATTTTGTCTCAAAGAAGCAAACAAATTCAGAAGGCTACTAAGAGACTATAAAACCCCATGTTCAGTGAATACCAAGGTAAAAGTATGTGTGTGTGTGTGTGTGTGTGTGTGTGTGCGTAACACCTTCTTTTTTTTTTTACTGCTTCCTAACATCCCGCATTGCCAATATCCAATGATATCATTAAGAAGGAGAATTCATTTTCCTCTTCTTACTCTTTCTCACTTTGATGATTGAAGAAAAACGATGAATATTTTGGTGATAATACTTGCTACCTAGACTGTTATCTTAATTTAAGAAAAACATTGCTTTGTACCTATGGTTAACTCACACCAACAATTAATATATAGGACAGGGACTTTATTTATTTATTTATTTATTTATTTATTTATTTATTTATTTTTGGCTTTTTTCTCGAGACAGGGTTTCTCTGTGTAGCCCTGGATGTCCTGGAACTCACTCTGTAGACCAGACTGGCCTCGAACTCAGAAATCTGCCTGCCTCTGCCTCCCAAGTGCTGGGATTAAAGGCATGCGCCACCACTGCCCAGCAGGACAGGGACTTTAAATAAAGGAGAGATAGGAGTAATTTAAAATTAACAGACATGAGTCTTTTAGATACAAAAAAGCTCTGGATACAGAAGTATCTTTAAAAAAAAAGTCCCAGAAAGCCAGTATTTGGTGACAGCCTATACTATAGGAAGGGAGAGTTGAGGTGTAGGATTGCATAGGCCATTATATGTCTTCCTTTATATGTCTCTCACCTGTGAGGTTCTCCACAGTTTTTGACAATTTAGGTGAATTCTGTAAGAGCACTTTCATGTCCCACCCCAACACAGAAATCTAAAATATAAAGCTCCTGAGCACTTATCTTCCAGAACTAGCCCAGTACTTTCAAAGGGTGAGTTACTTTTTATTTGAAAGTTGTGTGTGTGTGTGTGTGTGTGTGTGTGTGCGCACATGTGAGTGTGCATATGTGTGTGTGAATGTGAGCATAAGCGTGTGTGTGCATGTGTGTACACATACATAAGCACACAGGAGACCCACACTCTTAGACAGCATTTCTGGTTGCTCTATGACTTTTATTTAAAAACGTGAATTAGAAAAGGATCTCCCAGGACTCTCTATCTTTACTACTGCTTAGTACAATACATTTACTGATGTAGACGTCCCTTGACTTGAACAGCACACAGCAAACAGTAAGTGTTTTGCCCTGGTCATGCTTTATTACTCAATAATGCAGCCTTACACGAAGGGTAAGGCCAGGCCATCCAAGAAATGATTACAGTATCATGCTTAAAAGGTAGTGTAAAGGCTTGATGCCCCAGTATAGGGGAATGCCAGGATAGGGAAGCAGGAGTGGGTGGGATAGTGAGCAGGGGGACTGGGGTATGGGATAAGGTGTTTTGAGAGGGGGAGAATGAGGAAAGGGGATAACATTTGAAATGCAAATAAAGAAAATATTTAATTAAAAAAGGTAGCATTTTGACCATCAGTTCTGTTGTCCATTCACTTAATTTTTATTTCAATTCCCCTTTGTTATTTTTGCAAACAATTTTGGTAGCAAACAAAAGGATACATATGTATGTGAAATCATAAACAATTTTATCTTGGAGGAAATTGCATGGTAATGGAAACATGTTACAGCTGATAATTCAGCTAACGTGCTTATTAACTCACCATCCTCTATTATTAGAAAGCTCCTGGCATTTAATAGTATTAATTCAGACCTCTTTGCCATCAAAATATTCTCAACATAAAGAGACACATAGGTCTGAGGAAAAATTTAGATAGCAGTAGCAGAGGTGGGGGCAGGAAGAAGAGCAGCCCGGTGGTAGTGTGCATGCTTACAAGGTCCTATTTTCAATCCCCAGCAACAGTATAAAACAAAATGTAATTTATATAACAGCAGTAGGCTTCATAATAAATGTATATCCAAAGCTTGTCTACTGGGATGCTGGGTTGTTCTTAATTTAATTTTGTTTGTTTATATTTTGCTGGTATTTCTATACAAGAATGTGGGTAATAATTAAGGCATTGCTAAGGAAATGAATGTAATTATTGATTTGTAGCTTTATTTATGGAGAAGCCATTAGTAAGATGCATTTATGTCTAGGGTTTATTTTTTTCTTTATTAGGAAGTAACTGCATGAAATTAATACTGTCACAAATGGATTATTTACCTAATTTGTTTACAGAAATTCTGAGTTCATTATGGACCTGGACCTAAGGGGGGGAATTATTTCTAAGTGTAGTGATTTAGTGCCAATTTTAAAGAGATCATATCTCCTTGCAAAAACTAAGCCTTTGGGCTCTATATTTCATTATTTTTTTTTTACTTTTGTAAAAGCAATATGTTTATATTACAAAGTAATTTTAGCAATCCATTTATTATTTATAATCTTTAAAATATTGTATTTTTATGAGAATTTATAGTGGTTTTTCTCTTGTAGCTTTATTGAGACTCTTAAGATCCATGCAAACTAGCTTGGATTCTCTGTAGCCTGAGATTGTTTTGGAAAGGGCGAGTAAGACATTTGTAATAAGTAGAGTGCATCTACTGCGACCACGTTGACTTTGCTGGGACATTTATTAAAGGTCAGAGAGATGCTGCTTCTAGACGTCATTGGCATGAATGCCAATTTGAAATTCAAAAGGATATCACATCCTCTCTGCTGCTTCTCCACCTTCTTTAACCTGTCCTCATTTTTACTGTTAAAGCAACCCTGTAGTGTCTAAAAAGGAAATAAATTCCTAATACTACGACTACTGTCTGTTTATTAACTCCTTTTTGCTGCCCATATACATTTACATTTCTAGATATATTAGCAATCATAGTATATATAGCTATCTCTCTCTATCTGTACAATACTGTATTCACGTTTATTTAATTTTAATTTTCATATAAAACATGAAATGTTTGTATCTGCAGGTTACTATATGACATTCTGACATAGAGATATATTAAACAAAGGTAAACATATTTATCCTCTCAAACATTTATTTCTTGTTGGTGAAGATATTAAAAATCATTTCTTCTAGGTTTTAGAAATGTAAATATTCTATCCTTATCTATAGTTATCTTACTGTGCAATAGCAGAACAGCAGATCTCAGTTCTGGCACTAACTGTAACTTCCTTGCCACCAGAACACATTTTTAATGTTTGAGTTTMGTTTTAAAATACAAATAGGGTTTGGAGAGATGGTTCAGTGGTTAAGAGCACTTAACTGTTCTTGCAGTAAACCAAGATTTGGTTCCTAGCACCCACATGGTGGCTCACAAGTGCCTGTAATTCCAGATATACCCTAATCTCTGACCTCTGTGGAACACTGCACATGCCAAAAGAATCCATCTGCAGAAAGGTAAATAAAATACAACTAAAAATTACTTGTATTTTTCATGTACACCATGATGTTTTGACACGTATGTATTGATGAGTGGCTAAAATAAGCTACTTGCCATATGTAATAGTTCACAGCTTTATCATTTTTGTAGTGATAATAGACAAATCTATTCTGTCAGCGTTTTTCAAGAGTGCAGTGTATTGCTGACTATATCACCATGCTGTACAATCCACCTCTCGAACTTACATGTCTTATTTAAGTGAAATTTATATTTTGCTATCTATTGTCAACTCTATGCTGAAAAGTAATTGGAAATTTCTAGAAGGGAAATGTAAAATAGAAGTGTATCACTCTAGATGGGGAGAGTGTTTGAATTTTTGGCTTTTTAAAAGGGGTGTAACATTTACCTTGCATTTTCATTTTAAAGGAGTCTTTTTATACATTTATTTGCTTGCTTGCTTGTGTGTATGTGTGCGTGTGCGTGTGCGTGTGCGTGTGTGTGTGTGTGTGTGTGTGTGTGTACACAGGTGGAAGCCAGAGAATAACCTGAAGCAATCTGTTCTCTTTTCCCATGAGGTTCCCAGAGAACAAACTCAGGTCACTGGGTTTGCTGGCAAGCAGGTTTGTTCAGTGTGCTATATCACCAGCCCTTGCATTGCATTTTCTTAACCAGAGGTTTGAGCCCAGCTGCCTTGGCTTGGAAAAGGGTACGGAATATAATTAAACTAAAATTTGTGAATGGAAGTAGAGCAGCACTTTATTTCTGCCAGATTGCTAGTTAAATGCCATGGAAGACTCACATATTTAATTTTAGCCATATAAAGAATGTGCAATAGTTGGTAGGCAAAAGTTTTAGCCAGGAAAAAAATCTGTGTATTTTTAGATCGTTTTCGCTACCTCTCTCAACTATACTGTGATGTAGCTCAAGTATAGATATAGAGATATTCCTTGATTTGCTCCCAGGTTGAGATTGTGCCAAGCAAAAGGGAGTGGCTCTTGAAGCTATGACAGAACAAAGGTGGAAGTGATGTGCCTCATGCTTCTCAGCAGAAAAGGGAAGGAGACGGAAGCAGATGAATGTTGTTTGACAAAGATGGAGTAGGGGATGTCAAGAGGCCTGAGCTCTGTGTAATATGAGCCGGCATGATATAGTGAAAGTAGAGCAAAAGAGCTAGATAAATGGAGGCTGTGTTCATTGGTTTTATTTAAAGTGAAAGTTCAAAATGGAACTGTATTGGCCTATTTAAAAAGCTTTATTTTCAGATTTTGTTTTTGAGAAAAAAAATTTTGGAGGGCAGGGTTTCATGTTTTCCATGCTGGCCTTGAACTTGGTAAGTAGCTGAAGAGGACTTTGATTTTCTGAGCCTCTTGCCTTCCTTTYCCAAGTACTGGAATTATGGGTACATACCACTACACCCAGGGCTTCATGTGTGCTATATGAGCATTCTAGCATCTAAGCTATATACTCAGTCTAGGTAATATTATTGTGTTTTTTTCTGTTTTTATGTCGTGAAGTAGTAAATCTAACCAAGGAATACAAATGAAAAGTCATTCATCAAATTGTCCATGGATTAGTTCAAGAACTGTCTTACTTTGCTCCTCCTGTGTACTGGGCACTGTTTTGGAGGTTGTAAATATGGCAGTCATGAAAGCAGACAGTTTTCTAAAGGGGGAGTCAGCCACTTAAAAAATTAAATAACAAGTTGTAATGAGATTAAAAAAAAAAAAGCCAGGCACGAGAGCAACCTGTACCTAACATTTAAGGATATGGTACAAGAATACAAATAGAATTTCATATTGTCTATGTTTAAATGTTTGAATTTATAACAATTATGTCTTTTACTTCATCTAAAATTCTTCAATATTTGGAAAACTACATAAGGATTTAGAATTCTTGGCCTCCTTGGGGTTATGCCTGCCCCCCTGGATTCTACTCCTAATTCCAAGTTCAATTTTTATTCTTTCCCACTTTGAAATTGTCACAGTGCCAAGAAGTGTCTTGTAGCCAAATTAGGGGAACAGCTGATTTGAATGTCCAAGTTGTGTCCATGCAGCCCCAACCTTCTTTCCTCGATGGTTTCTCAGTGTTTTCTGGATGTTGAGGACGTACGCACTTGTGACAGTAAAGATGGAGCAGGCAAGGTGCCCAGGCTAGCCATTTGGATAGCATGTTCGGAGGTCCTGGATGGGCACAAACCTTGAGCAATCAGTTTCTGTAGGGTCAGAGGGGAAGTGGTAGAATAAGAAAGCACATGATTCAGAGCAGCAGCTCTGTTGCCAGGACCTAAGCAGTACCCTTTTGTTCATTCCGTCTGAGAACAGGGAGGCTATTCCTATGTCCTCAGGATTTGAACTGTGATGATGGAGGAGGTACAGAGTTTCCGTTCTGTGGAGGGTCTATAAAAAGTAAAGGAAGGAAGAAAAGGAAACCAGAATGTATGGAGCATCTGCACTAAGCCTGGTGGTGTGAAATACACACTTGCTTGTGTGAGCTAATTTCATCTTCAAAATAACCCTAGGAATTAAGCTTTGCACATTCCTGTGTAAGGTTAAGAAAATAAACTCCAGGGGGTCACTTCCTTGACCAGAGCCACATGGCCAGTGATCTAGGGAACAGAAGCTCAAAGGCAAAACAGGCTATTTCTAAAACCCATGTTCTCTCTGTTACAGCACAGTTCCCTTAAAATATACTCAAAGAAAACATTCATTTGTAATGAGAGAAAAGAACAATATGGAAAGTAAGCTCCTACATCATTCAGAGAGGAAAGTAGCTGCAGGGGTCCTTAGTGCAAAGATTCCCGGAGAGATCCCTAATGTCTTAAGACTCTATGAAGATACTTGATGACATTATGGGTGTTAGGTAGTTTTAGGGATTGAAGTAAACTGGGCATGCTACTGCACTTAGGAGACAGAGGCAGGTAGATCTCTGTACATGTGAGGCCAGCCTGGCTTGCATAGTGAGTTCTAGTTGAGCCAGGTCTACATAGTGAGGCCATGTCTAAAAAAATTGAGATAACATTTATACACTATGAAATGGACAGTTTGAAAAGTTTTGTTTTGTAGTTGCAAAACCTGTCGAATCACCTCACTAATCAAGACATTTCTCAATCAAGACGTGACTCTGTACCTCTTTTCCAGGAATCTCTTCCCATAACAAGCAACCACTGTTCTGTTTTGTATCACTCTGGGTTTCTTTTGCCTGGTTTAGGATTTAATGTAAATAGAACTGCACTTTTATATCTGGCTTCTTTGGCTCAGCATGGCTTTGTTTCTTGAGATTTATCCATACTATTAGAGAAAAGAATGCATCTCCCTTTTATGACTAAATAATACTCCATTACATAAATTATTTATAATTTATCTATTTCACCAGTTGATAGACATTTGAGCTCTTTTTCACTTGTGGTTACTATGAATAATGTTAATATTGTTATGAATAATGTTAATATTGTATGAACAATGTTAATAATGTTAATAATAACATTCTTTTTTTTCCTCTCCTTATACTGAGAATGGAACCTAATAATGCCTTGTGTTTGCTAGGCAGGCAATCTTCCAGTTAGTCACATCCTCACCCCAAACATTCTTGTGCATGTCTTCTTGTAAATGTATCTATTTGTTTCTATTGGTTCTGTACTTCAGAAGATGTGATTGGTATAGGCTTCACTTTTTAATTAGCTACCAAAATTTCCAAAAATGTTTTATATCAGTTTATACTTCCACAAACAACCTATGAATTTCAGTTGATATGCTTATTTTACATCAATTTAAGTCATAAAATTATTAAAAATTGATATACTTTAAAATTAGAAAGAATGGCTAGTGTTTCACATGCTAGCAGTTTTCTGTGTTTGTGTCAGATCTTAAGTAAAATATTATATATACACTTCACAAATACTTGGAGATCTGCTCCCTTATCTCCTTCCTTTTCCTCCTCCCTGGAAGTCAGCATCATCCTGAAGTTGATCTGTATCCTTCCCACATCTGTCTATTTTTAAATCTACAGCATATCATATAAATTGTCTTCAAAGTCTAACAAAGATGACATGTTTCCTGTGATAAGTCTGGGTGAATTTTGGTAAGTAAATCAACTTAATCCTTCACACATTTTCACTTCCTATTTCATACTATTCGTGATTACTTCTTCTGTATGTTTATTAGATTGTTTATATGAGCAATTAATAGAAAATGGGGAATGTTAAAGTTTCATTTTAAAATGCAATTTATGCAGCAAATGAATACCCTCCTGACAGGGCTGGCAAAATGGCTCAGTGGGTAATGGTGCTTGCCATTAAGCCTAACATGGAGAGAGGACCAACTCTACAAAGTGTCCCCTTACCTCTTCATGTGTGGTGTGCTATGGCATGTACACACACACACACACACAGGGAGGGTAATGAAAGAAAAGATCCTTTCTTCTGAGATTAGAATCTTTAAGGGGTAATTACAAGAAAGTTCTTGGAATTGAGCTACAGCATTAACCACCCTGTCCCCATATTATAGGGAAGGAAACTAAGCTTTAGAGAGTCATGATGTTGTTGGGTTTTAACAGCTGGAGAATTTCAGAGCAGCACCAAAGTCAGATCGTCTCCAATTCTCTTGATCGCACCATGCAGCTTCCATGCCACTGGTGATGATCAAAGATGGAGAAGAAAGAAAAGGAGAGAGGAAAATGTAGTGGGGTGGGGGAGAAAAAAAATCTCATCAAAACAAGGCAGAGATGTGGTATTTTAAGAAAGAGGTTTGCCCTTCATATGAATGATTCTTGGATTTTGGTGTATATTTTTGGTAGCAGTATGCAGTGAGTCACTAACAAAGAGCTTAAGACAGATGAGTTAACAGAAATGGACCAAAATAAGCTGTGGTCGCTAGGCTGAGCAGCTGTTGGACAAACCTGCCAATATTTTATTTCCCAAAGACATTTGGAGTGGATTAAAGTAAGCAGGAGGCAAGAGCCTCATTAGAAAAGTCCATACCTTTCAGTTCCCTGTGCTTGGGACATGGCTCTCCAGAGGAAGGGAAAGAAGTCCCCAGCTATTTCCTGGAGTTGCGCTCTGTGGAAGAGGGTAGGCAGCAGGGTGTGTGGTGGAGGAGCAGTGCAAAGAAGCACAGGAAACACTCTTAGGTTTACCGCCCTGTGCTACTAGCTGCAGGAACCACAGGCTTTCAGTCTTCTTGTGACTCTGTGTTACATCTTCTGAAGTGGGGGTGGTGAAGCGCTGGCTTGAATGACTTCCAAGAACACTTCCGGTTTCAAAAAAAGTCCCACTCTGCATTTAGTGACTGCTTCATTTCATCATGTAAAAATTTTTTTCTTTTGGATCTGTTTTGTACTAGCCCTATTTTTCAGATCAAGAAACTGAGGTCAATGGGTGATAAGAGATCTTCCTGAGTCATAGCCTCAGACTTAAGCCTGAGGCTGAGTTACTTGCTTCTTAACTACCTATTGCATTGCCCATTCTCCCTTAGCAAGGAATTGCAAATATAATTCCTTCCCCGTCTTTCATCATTGTTGCTACAGCTTTCTACCTGTTTGCAATTGCTATGCTTCGATCGCACTGCAGTGGGTTTTTCAGTTCCTAATTGGAGTCTCTTGCTTCATCCAAACACCATACTGTCAGTGAATGGTATTAAAACCAGTGAGTGAAATTCAGGATTCATACCTCACGCAAGACAGAAATAGTGTTGAGCAGAGCACAGCAGGGCCATTTGATTCATAGGATATTTATCAGCTTGAATATTTTGTACAGCCTCTCCACTGAACACTCTGTACCCAGCATTCCTGCTGACGTCAGTGGCAGCAGTGTCTTATGGGGAGACACCGTGTTCGAAGGGCTGTTTCAGTAACTTCCCCTATCCTGACTTAAGATGATATGGCAATGGTGGTAATCGTGGCAGCTCCTTTGTTTCCTTTCTTAAATGTCGTATTGCCGCATTCCAGTGAAGATATCAGATATAGGGAGAACACTCTTCTCTTTAACATGAACTAAAGTAAATACATTCTAATGTGGTGGGTGATCTTCATCTAACTTGGGTTTGAGATGACTTGTCAGATATGCAACTGATAATCCTGTTTCTAAAGTCTGAAGGGGATATTTATGAGGGAAATCATACTTTGCATAATCCTTTTCATCTCTTCTCTTCTCTTCTCTTCTCTTCTCTTCTCTTCTCTTCTCTCTTCTCTCTCTCTCTCTCTCTCTCTC
>BDUI01005325.1:73776-86109 GCA_002335545.1 Apodemus speciosus
AAAAAGAGTTGGTTCTCTCCTTCTATCATGTGGGTTGGAGGATGAAACTTAGGTCATCAGGATTAGTGGCAGATACCTTTATCCACTGATCCACCTTGCCAACCCCTCATTTAAATGGCTGTTATTTTGAGCTGCTAGATTTGGAGTGATTTGTTACTTACCAATAGATAATCATAATACTTTGACATAAAGATTTTAATGTAAGTAAGTTTTTTGGGGGGATGGGTAATGAATCCCAGAAAGTATTAGTTGAAGTGCTGGAAAATAAGACAATAGAGGGTGTATTGATAAAGAAGTCATCACTTTGGACAACTTGGATTAAAGTGTGCTTACCATGCAAGTATGAATATCTGAGTTTGAATACTTAGAATGCACATAAAGCTAGTGCCACAGCTCATGACTGCAATCCTAGCACTCATGGGTGGAGAAGAGAGAATCTCTAAAAGCCTGCAAGCCAGCTAGCCTGGCGTACATGGTAGCAAACAACAAAGAGAGAGACCCTGTCTCAAACAAGTTGGAAGGTAAGAAGCAACACTCAGGTATATATACATACAAAAACAGAAGATTTACAAAAAGAAACATTGGTGGTTATACTCCCAAGAATGTGTGGAGAAACAAGTATACATGAGACTTTGAGAGCTCCTGTTTTTCTAGCTGGTGGCACAACGTGTATTTCATTCCATCATCTTAGAAGTAGTTAAGAAAACTGACAGAATAAGTGCCCTGCTTCCTACAATGACCATGTGATCAATATCAGAAGCTTAATTTTGAACTTTTCAGAGTGATTCTCCAATGCTGTGGCCAGAAGAAACTCAGGCAAGAGCTGAGTTCATCCATTATTTTCAACCTCCATTCTTGCTGATGGATGTGCCTAGCATTCATGTTAATGCTATGGGACTAGCTTATTGGCCACAAGACCATGGGCTGACCGATCTGATTACCTCCTGGGAATTCTGAATCAGGACACATGGACCGCAGCTGGCCAGTCTTGGGACATGGGGATCTCATGTAGGCTATACCTGGAGGGCCCTTTTTCATAAGGTAGAGACAGCTAGCCTTGAGAGAAGGGACTGGTAATGGCAGATAAGTAGAGTAAGAGCAACTTATAGGTTGTTTGATGTCTTGTGCCCTTAACCATTGAGTTCTGAGAGACAATCTGTTCCTTGAGCTAATTTGGGTGTATTTCTATTTCTTTCACCAACATCTGTTTACTGAGATGAATGCTAGAGCACTCTAGGTAGGCCAAAAGGGGTTTTCCCATAGTATTTCTTTTCTACTACATGTTGGTTGCTATGCTCTGCCCTATCCTGCTCTAGTGTACTCTACTAGTCTAGTCTACTCCAGTTTATACTACTCTTTTCTAACGTGTGGTTTAGTTTACTCTATTCTGGTTTATTTTGTCCACCACACTTCAGTCTGCTCTATTCTGTTCCACTCTATTTTCTACTCTGTACTCTGGAGCTCTGTGTTGATTGAGCGTGAGCTCAGGAGTGGAAAAAACCATTTGAACTCTTCTGTTGTATTAGTCAGGGTTCTCTAACAGAACAGATCTGAAAGCATGAAATATATTTATGGGATTTATTAGAGTAGCTTATTGGCTGTGGTTCAAGTAGTCCAACGACGGCTGTCTCTTGACAGAAAAGGCCAAGGAACCAGTAGTTGTTTAGTCCACGAGACTGGATATGTGAGACTGGATGTCTCAGCAGTCCCAATTTGGTGCTAGAGTCCCAGGTATGTCCTAGAGAGCTGCTAGTTTTTAGTTTTTAGTGATTAAGAACCACAGAATGTAGTTTCTGTATAGAAGACAACATAAAAGCAAACAGTGAGGTAATTGTCAGAGAACTGGGTTAGGTGGCCATAATTCTGATTAGGAGTCCCTTCTTTATGAGCTATTTGTATGTCTCTGGCCAAGTTACTGGACCTTTCCCTATGCTTTTTCACACATTTAAATGGAAATTACATCTGTCTCACCTGCTTACAGTATATAGAAAGAAGTAAATGAAATAATGAATAGGAAGCTCCCAGAATCTTTGGGACACTGAGACATTGAGAGAAGGAATTCGATGATGAGGGACAGACTAGGATGTATTTTTAACTCTACGTCACTTTTTATGTGTTCAGCTAAGGAGCTTCAGATGGCATCTATGAATATAAACACCAGTGTCAGGCGAGCAACTGAATTTGAATACTGAGTTGCAAACATCTGGCTAGGGTAAAGATCATGTAGACAGTATCCAGAAACTGTTTCTGGCAGCAAGGTTCTAATCATTAATACTGTCACTTAGACCAGCAAAGCCATTGCAAATGATATTGTTTGATAGGTAACACTAGTTACCAAGGAGAACAGTACTGAGAGGAAATGGAAGACAAGATTTTCAGATTCTAAAAACAAAGAAACAGCAAAAAAAATAAAAAAGGATTTTAACCTTAAAAGGAGTGGATGCAGTTCATCTATGAGTAATTTCATGTAAATTATCCAAATTTATCACCCAATTGTATTTCTTTCTTTTTGGTATGTATGAAARTATGTATGTGAGCATGTATGCATGTCAAGTCCAGATGTTGACATCTGTTCTCTTCTATTGCTTTCCACCTTATTTTCTAAGACAGAGTTTCTATTCTCTCTGAAGTATATCCATCTGGCTAGGCTTGCTGACTAACAAGGCTGAGGGATTCCCCTGTTTTTATCTCCTCAGTGCTGGTATTATAGTCATGTATCAGGTTTTTGAAATTACGTATTGTTACTACCATTTTTTTACGGGGCATGCTGGGGAATCTGGAATCAAGCTTGTGCAATAATCACGTGCCTGACTGGGATTTCTCCCCACCCTAACAGTTCCATTTCTTAAACAAAGCATCAACTAGGCATGAGCTCTTTAGGTCAGGATTTGGGTTCCCACAGGAGATATATAGGTTGAGCTAATCAGTCACACTTCCCTAGTAATAAGCTTTGAAGTGGCTCCTGCCAAATGAAATGTAACTGTTCCTGGTGTGGGAAGGAACTGTCATGTAGGGAAAATAAGAGGGTTGCCCTGATATCTTGGGGATGGCTGCCACTTTCATCAAGACTTCTAATGTCCTTCGCCCCAAGGGAATTTTAAGAACTGTATAATTTCCAGTGAATGCTGTTTAATGGAAGGCCTTTTGTGAGAGTTTCACAAGACATAAAGGCTTGACTCCCTGGTTCAGCCCATACACTGGGATTTTCCAAATGTGGTGTAATAGTACTATTAAGAAAGCCAGTGAATGAACTAATAAGGGAGGGTGTTGCCCATGATAACAGAGATAAGGCAATAACAGTTTTATTAGAGTCAAATAAGATAAAAATATCATAGTATGTCCATCTGGGAAGCCAGCCCCTAATTCTTAGAATAGGAAGGGTCGAGCTTTATAGTTTTCTAAATAATCTCTTTAAATAGACTTTTCCTCCACTTTGGCAGACCCTTCCCTTGCCTTACAAAAAAGTGCTTTATATTTTCCTCTCTATTTGCCTATTGTTTTCCCACAATTTACTAGTTTCCTCTTGACTGTTAAAGTCATATTGACACTTGGCTTGTTTTGAACCGACAAGAAGAAGGCAGTAAAGTTTGCCAAGTGATGATGCCACCACCCATTGTAATCAAAAGCCGGAACTCTGGGCATCTCTACTGAGCTTATGACAGATCAGAGCTTCCAAACAACAGCATTTCACTTGGCTGGAAGCCAGCTTTTTCTGTTCTTTAGCATTGCCTATATGCCTCCTGGAGCCTAGAGAGAAATGAGACTGCCAATTTCTGCAGGTTTCCATTAACCAATTCTAGCTTCCTTTGAGTCCTTTCCTTCTCTGCTCTCCTAGCAGGAAACCTATAAGAATGCTTGATTGAAGCAAGCCCACTTAGAGCCTCTTTGTCTATATACATGAGAAGGGACCCACCCTATGGTATCCTTTTGTACCTGTTAGCTTAGTCACTGCCTCACACCAGTAGAGAGGTTTCCTCCAAGGTCACACTTTCTTCATGTTAAAGAACTTATTCTTTCCCCAAAGATCATTGTTATCTGCTCCTTTTTGAAAAATTTCTGAGTGTTCTGTCAGAACACGTATCAAATTTTTGAGACCCTCTCTTTCATTTATTTGGCTAAGGAATATAATCTGAAGTTTAGGAGAAAAAATAGCTTTTGTGGTTACAGTGAGACGGTTATGTACTGGCTGCACTCTCTGCAGGTTTGATGTTGGAATTTGCAGTTATTAAAACTCTATGAGGCTTTGTCCTTCATCTGACCTCTAGTCYCCTTTGCTTGCTATTCTCCAGCTCCCTGAATTATCTCCGGTGTCCTGAATTTGCCACAGCATGTGCTTCATTTCTGTTGTAAATAGTAGAACTAACTCGTGCTACTTAGGGTAGGCTAGCCACAGTTACGTATGAACTCCAATGTCTCCATAGGTTTAGCAACACAGAAACTCATACACCACACCTGTGAAGGTCATATAAGTCTGTTTGTGATGCTCTAACAGAAAACCTGAGATTAGTGATTTCTGCATTTTTCAAAGTAGGTAGTTTACTAAAAATAACCCCAAATTTTATTTTTCACAGTTTGGAAGTTGGCAAGCCCAGGATCAATGAGGAAGCATCAGGTGAGGACCTGCTTGCTGTGTCCTCCTGTGGCAGAAAGCAGAAGGAGAAGAAGACACTAGGTCTTCACATGACAGAAGAATGAAAGACAGCAAAACCACTTGTACAAGCTCTGCCACAGCCATGTGGGAGGCCACCTGTGAATAAAGGACACCCACTTCTGGGATTTGGTATAGTCTAAGTGTGTTCCCCAAATTCATATGTTGAAAAGCCAATTTCCCACACAATATAGTAGTTTAAGATGCAGATTGTTTTCCCCTAGAGATTTTGTATATGCATTCACCTGACAGAGGCAAAAGAGGTGATGGGATCATGCCTGGGAAGTGGTTATGAGCTAGACTTGGGAATAGTGTATTGTTTCCACTGTTGTTCATTGTTCAAACTTAGCTCTATGGTAATGTACAACTATAAGGAGGCTTCATTTCCAGGAAGACATTTGGAAATTAAATAGCTTGTCATAAGGGGTAGTTAGACCCTTGGTAATTTATTATAGAATGTTTGATGATAGGGACTATAGAAATGGCTGGGTGGTTTAGAGTATTGTCTGGGCCCTTTCAGAGGGCCCAGGTCAATTCCAAGTACTCACATGGTGGCTCACAACCACCTGTAAGCCCAGTTCCAGGACATCCAAGGACACCAGGCATACACATAGTATACAGACAGATAGACATGTAGTCAAAATATACATCAATATAATATTAATGAATACATAAAAAATTTAAAAGAATTTTTGGTGGCTCGGAAAACATTCATAGGCTAGAGAAGCTGGTTTGGAGGCTCCGCAGTTAGGAAAATATCCAAGTGACATCACTGGACATCCATAGTGAAGGCTTTTCCATCCTCCTTCCTCCTGTCTAACTTACTATGGCCTCATATTGTATTGCAGCCATGCTTCATGGCATGCCGTAGTAGCACTGTTCAATACCTGCCACCCTTAGCAGTGCAATAATTCTTGGTAATGCTTTCTCACTTTGATCTCTTTATAAAGTCTTCTGTGGATGCATTTGGTTGGCCAAGAATAGGACACTTGTGCCCATACTTTGACAGGGAGCAATGGGAGTTTCTTTCTCTGGGACATGGAAACCTAATATGGAAATCCCCCAAATGTATGAAACTCAACCATGAATTGCTGGGCAGAGAAGAAAAGTGCCCCAGTTTGAGTGCTCTTGAAAACAATCCCCCCAAAATGAGAAACTGATAGCTTAATTGTAAAATAATCCCAGGAAGCAAGGTGAGGGAGCTACAGGGAAGCAATTAAATGTGTCTTATGGAATGAAATCACCTGGGTCTTGAGGTTTCAGGTACCCAGAATGCATCTCAAAAGTGTTTCCCCAGTTTGGGAGACATAGGGGTATGCATCCACTCTCATTATTGCTGAGACTTTTCTCTGAGATAACTATGCCCTTGTGCCCCCTCCCTCAGGTCTCTTTTGTATGTGTATGCTTGTAGACTGTTCCACATAAGGGAAGGTCTTAGAGGCCTTGGAAATAGTCCTGAGGCAAAAAACAAACTAAAAAATTAAAAAAAGTCAAGGATGTGGAAGGTCATAAGACAGGGCACAGAGATGCTTGTAGTATGCATGGCATTTGTCCACAATCTGGGATGTCACTAGAGAGGGCTTTCCTCTTCTTTTTGTTAATTCTATACTGCATTAGCTAATAAAAGTGCTGCTGCAGTCATATTACCCTTCAGTTTGACATTCAAAGTCCTCTCAAGGCCTGGCCCCACAGATTGTTTTTAGGATTCCTTCCAGTGTTTAGGGTATTAAAGCACAGTGTAGTTCTAGAATTTGGTCATCTTTCCAAAGCAAGCTAGAAGGGCAGCACTATTGCTGAAACTTGATCAGTGTTTGGGTGCCAGGGAAAAATTGGCACACAGATACCAGTCTGACCTTGAATCTCTGGGAGATCATGCAGAAGGCCATCTTACACACTTCCTTTCTCTGGAATAAGGACTGCACTGGACAGCCTAAATGGGGAAAGCCTTAATGAGCTTTGGGAAGCTCACAGTGTGTCTCCTGGAAAGCTGGAACTTGCCTCAGCCAAAAGTTTGCTACAAACTATTGTCCATTGTGGCATCTTGTGTTACCATGTTATTGGAATTGGACAGTAGATACTGCCACCTCAGTCATAGTATCCCAGTCTGGCTGCCACAGCTGCTACTACTACTGCTGTCACCAAGATGGATCCTTTGTTCTCTGTGCCTCTTTGTTTTTCTATCTCCCAATCCCAATCTAGGAAGAATGCGTTCATTTGTTGGAGTAATCTCAGACTGACAAGGAATGTGAAATAGTAAGTATAATAAGATGTTATCCACCTTGGGGCATCTTTTCCACATTGCCAAACCTCTCACTCTCAAAAAAGAAATTATACAACTTTGTCTATATAATACCAGATGACCTCTAAAGCTCCCTTTTCCCTCACAGAGTCTGTGATTTGGCCATTTTCTATAGATAACTACCTTTTCAGTGGGGGATTTATTCTCCAGGGGAATGCCATTTAAAAAAAATGGACATCTGTTTTTGGCTCATTTACCTTTCAGTTTTATGGTACCAGTTTTTGCCTCTGACTACAATGGGAGGGCAGAATCCACATTTCTTCAGGTTAGCACACTGCATTAACTTGATGCCTGAGTATTTCAAGACAGTCCAAGGGCTATGTCAAAGATATTTACCTGTTTTTACTTTCGTAATTATATTGTTTTTAGCAAGGTGGGTGTGATCTCTCAGGCATTCATTCGATTACAGTTGGGAATATGAAACTGTATTTCAAAACTGCTAAAAGCGCCTCAATGAATCTCAAGTATGATAATACTAATCCTAGCTTGACATTAATGCCAGCTTGGTGCTGCACACTTCACAAAAAAATGTATTTTAGCCTGAGGAAAATGCTTGGGTTTAGAAAGCATTGACTTTATATTGTCTCTCTCAGTCTAAATAAGCAGTTAATTTTGACACATTTAGATACCTTGAAACCCTAAATGCTTTGTTACAGTGGACAGATTGAGGCTGAACTAAATTTCAGTCAGTAGTTGAAGAATCAATTAATCTAGGGATCCATAATATATGCTGATATTTTAAAGGTCTTGAGAAATCATAAAATAAAGAAACCTGTTTATCTTTATATCATGATTCTTAAATTTGATCATGAAACCTGCCTTTTATCATTAGTTTTTACAAATGCTGTATGACATATTGAGATAAGTTTTCCATGTGGTTTGGAAAACATATATCAATTATAACCTCTTTTTTATTTTTGTTTTTTAATTTAAATTTATTTATTGTTTTACAGTCCATATTTTATTTCCCTGTCTACCCTCTGACTGTTTCACATCCCATACCTCCTCCCTACCCACTTGTCTCCATGTGAATGTCCCCACCCCCCACCCCACCTGAGCTCTAAACTTCCTGGGGCCTCCCAATTATAACCTCTTGCCCATTAAGAATAAGTTTTTCCAGTCACATGGTCATCTAGTGTTTGATGGCTACCTGAAAAAATTCAAAGGTGGCATTAAAAGTATGAAAATAGGGCCAGAAAGATGCCTCAGTGGGTAAAAGTATTTGCCATGCAAGTGTGAAGAACCTTTGCGTAGTGGTTATCAACCTGAGTGCTATGACCTCTTTGCGGATGAATGACCCTTTCATAGGGGTTGCAAAACAGATATCCTGCAGATCAGGTATTTACATCACAATTCATAACAGTAGCAAAATTACAGTTATGAAGTAGCAACAGAAACAATTTTATGGTTGGGGGTCACTACAACACGAGAAACTGTATTAAAGAGTTGCAGCTGGGGAGTTTGAGAACCACTGGTGTAGCAACTAGTCTATCTTCTGATATTGGTACAAGAAAACTGTCCTTCATCTCTGACCTTCTACCAGCACCAATGAAACTGTGACACATATAAAATCTTAAATCGTTCACAGTCCTTGACACTTTGGCTAAAATTCTGCTAAAGTTTCTGAGGAGACAGGGTACAAACAATTTATTTTTAGCCAATTTGTCACCAGAAGAAGAGAGCTCATCAACCTTGGAATCAAACTAACACAGAGGAAAATGGAGCACAGACTATTTTCATTAACTCTCTTTTGTCACCATAGCAAAATCCCCAAGAAGGAATTTATTTTGGCTCATGGTTTCAGAAGTTTTAGTCCATGGCTGGCTGGGTCCACTGAAGTTAATCTTGTAAAAAAATGATTTATTTTACTTTAAATTGCGTGTGTGTGTGTGTGTGTGTGTGTGTGTGTGTGTGTGTTGTGTGTCTGTGTCCACATGNGGAGAATTATTGTCATGGCTATGATTTATTAATCACCTATTATCTGCCAGAGTCAGGCACTGTTTTTTCATTTGTATTTCAATCCTTTTCTGAAGTAGGGATTTTCATTCCCATTATACAGAAAAATGCAACTGAGCACTACTAGCTAGGCTTCTTTAAAAACAAACAAGCAAGCAAACAAACAAACAACATGTGGACATTAAGAGAAACATACATATACTTTCTTTTTTAATTTAGGTCTTTTCTATTAAAATATTTAATTGCACAAATATGAAACAAATTTCCACCAAGAAAATACTAGATGACAAGTTTAACGAAGAATTGTCTTAGGATCAAATGCTTATTTTCTTATAGGAAGCTGTGAGTTCTACCTACCCCGCCTGTCTTATGCTTCTCCCCACTCCTTAGAACTGCTACCCTCAAAACACAAACACTGTGAACAATTACTTACTTTTGTGTGTCTCAGTTGCTCCCCTGATAAAGTGATAAGAGTGCCCACCTATCTATCAGGCTTGAGGCAAGTCTGTGAGTCAACATATCTAAAGTGCTTATAGAAACATTTGTGCACATAGGAAGGCTGGATCTATTGTTACTGTTACAGCTGTTTTGATTGGAGGGGGCAAGTCTGAGTGAAGTGAGAAAAAGGAGGAGGCTAAACTATATAGTGAGACTTCCTTGAATCTTCTTCTCTGGAAGAGTCTAGAGATCAAGGCACTTACCTATAAAGCTAGCTACTTGAAAAACTGAATCAGGAGGGTTGCTTGACACCAGGAGTTCAGGGCCAGCCTGGGTAACACACCAAGAACCTGTCTCTGTTTCGCACATGACCCTTGTTGCCCACAGTTTTCCCTTGGCATCACCCTCTCTGGGTTTGGTTTTGTTCTCCCTCATATACTTGGACTTGATACAGAGGCCAGAGCTTAGGTTTGGGGATAGGGGAAGGACATTGCTACCGTTTGTTTACTCTCATTGCCTGTTGTCCTATTTCATTTTGCTACTTTATAGTGGGACAACAGAGATCTTATCTGTAATCCCTTTCAAGACAGGGCCACTCTGCAAGGACTTCAGGTAACTGTCTCTTTAATCCTGCAGCAGACAACCTTGCGACAATGGGCTGGGACTGGGCTCTTAGTGTGTAATAGGTTCTTGTCAAGTACAAGAATAAAAATAAAGTTAACCAATGACACCATTAACATTAATAGTGTAATTCAGAATTGCTGAAAACCTTTTCTCTTTCCACTCTTTTACCCACTTAAATTAAGGGTTTAGAAGGCTACTGTTTTGTGGCTTACAGAACTACAAGAATAGTTTTGATCTTACAGATACCTTAAAGGAGTCTCAGGGGACCTTCATATATCTCCAGGCTCTTCTTTGACAATGATAGATACATATAAATTTTAGGTTATTTAAAACTCAGAGTAATTGTGGCTTCATAGAACAAGTTAGGTAGTATTCCTTCTCTTTCTATTTTATGGAATAGTTCGAGGAGAATTGATATCAGGTCTTTTTTGAAGGTCTGGTAGAATTCTGCACTAAATCCATCTGGCCCTAGTCTGTTTTTGGTTGTGAGGTTTTTAATGACTTCTTCTATTTCCTTGTGCTATATAGGCCTGTTTAGATAGTTTACCTGCTCTTGATTTAACTTTGGTATGTGGCATCTATCAAGAAAAGCATCCATTTCTTCTAGATTTTCCAGTTTTGTTGAGTATAGGTATTTATAGTAGGATCTGATGATTTTTTGAATTTCCTCTGTTTCTATTGTTATGTTTCCCCTTTTGTTTCTGATTTTGTTAATTTGGATACTGCCTCTCAGCCCTTTAGTTAGTTTAGCTATGGGTTTATCTATCTTGTTGATTCTCTTGATCCTGAACTTCTGCTCCTTCTGCCTTTACCTTCTGAGTGCTGTGATCATAGGCATGCACCAGCACACCTAGTTTGTGTGGTGCTGGGATCTATCCCATGGCTTTGCCTATGCTAGCAAAGCACTCTACAATCAAGTGTAGGGAGAGTTTCTAGACCTAACAGAACTTTCTTTACTGATAGAGATGTCTCTATTACATGCTAGTGTTGTAGGTGGCTATGGAATATTTGATATGTTGGAGTGAGAAGCAGAATTTTTGCCTTTATTGTTTAGCTAATTTAAATTTACTCTGAAATAGACACATGTGGATAATACACAATGTGTATTGGTCTAGACACTTAGATGTCCTGAAGGAAAGCAATCTATAAGAAAAGAAAAATAAAAAAAATAACACAAAGAAAGAAGCTTTCACTTCCAAATTCTGTCAGAGACTGGATTGAAGGGATGAAAATAAGGATAGATGGCTTCTATGGTTGGTGATAGCAGTCTTTATTTGACAAAGGAGTTGGGGATTGTTAGAAACAAGAGTAATTTTTCATTGACTAGTATTACACAGCTTGTCATTTGTCAAGACATACATGTCTGATGTAATTGCACATAGAATGCCACATTTGATGGCTTGACTGTGAGGGACACAAGGATCAAGGAATCCTAAGAATAAGTGTTAATTCCCACTTTCAGATGTTGGTCTGGATTGGGGTGAGGAATTATCATTATTTCACTATAGTTCCAACACTGATCACGATGAAAGGAGATAAAGAGGTAGTATGTATTCTCTCTTAGTACATTGATTTGAACGTGTTTGGAGTTCAGTAAGTCTTACCTTCACTGTTTCCTGAGGATAAAGAGCCTATAGAACAAGAGGAGTTGTGCTAGAGTTGGTGTTGAACTAACTGCAGGTATATTCTTGGGCTATGAAAGACCCAAATCAAATGTTCTCATTCTATATCTCAAACCAGTATATCCCCAGGTATGAGGTATGTATCATTTTGTGGCATACATCTGTGAATGAGGTACTAACTTTCCTTATGTAGAAAATGAAAAGCTGCTCTCTGAAGGAGACCCAGCTAGGAACACACAGGGCCTAAGATCAGTGGAGCAGCTGGGACAGAAATCTTTCCGCTGCCATTTGCACCAGGGAGCCAGGAAACTCCACAGTCTTCTGTGCATAGCAAGAGATCTCCCAGGTTTGCTTTCACTTTTGAGCTCAGAGGAGTAAGGACACAGGCTTACAGGCCCACAGGAGGAACAAACTCCAGCCAGAGATAAGAATCCCAACTAGCACCAGATGGTGAAAGGCATGCACAAGAACCCTACCAACAGAAACCAAGGCCACATAGCAACATCAGAACCCAGTTCTCCCAACACAGCAAGTCCCGGACACCCCAACACACCAGAAAAGCAAGAGTTGGATTTAAAATCATATCTCGTGATGCTGATAGAGGGCTTCAAGAAAGACTTAAATAACTCCCTTAAGGAAATACAGGAGAACATCGGTCAACAGGTAAAAGCCCTTAAAGAGGAAACACAAAAATCCCTTAAAGAAATACAGGAGATCATGGGCCAACAGGCAGAAGCCCTTAAAGA
>BDUI01005326.1:34475-74870 GCA_002335545.1 Apodemus speciosus
CTCACTCTGTAGACCAGGCTGGCCTCGAACTCAGAAATCCGCCTGCCTCTGCCTCCCAAGTGCTGGGATTAAAGGCGTGCACCACCACTGCCCAGATTAGCACTGTTTTTTTAATAAGTAAATAAATAAGTAAATAAAGCAAGCCAGGTGGTGGTGCATTCCTTTAATCCTAGCCCTCTGCAGGCAGAGACAGATCTCTGTTCTAGACCAACCTGGTCTAAAAGTGTCCCCCCCAAAAAAAGAAAAGAAAGGAATGAATTTATTTGTTTAGGGTTTTTGTTTGTTTAGTTGGGTCGATTTTTGTTTAGTTTTGTTTTTCGAGACAGGGTTTCCCTGTGTAGCCCTGGCTGCCCTGGAACTCACTCTGTAGACCAGGCTGGCCTTGAACTCAGAAATCCGCCTGTCTCTGCCTCCTAAATGCTGGGATTAAAGGTGTGCTAGTTGGTTGATTTCTATTTGTTTTCTTGATACAAGGTTTCTCTGTGTAGCCCTGACTATACTGAAACTTGATCTATAGACCAGGCTCACAGAGATCCCCTGCCGGCAATCCCCAGTTCTGGGATTAAAGGCTTGGGCTACCACAGTCAGAGTGAATTTCTTCACACAGTTCTAAAACTAGGCTAGTTGCAATGGTGTACACCTTTTTAATCCCAGTATCTCAGGGGCAGAGGCAGGCAGATCTCTGTGACCTTAACCCACCCTGGTCTACTCAGTGAGTTGCAGGAAAGCCAGTGCTACACAGGTGCTAAACCCTGTCTCAAAACCCCACATGCTCAAAGTTGGCAAGTGTCAGGATTCTACCTTTGACAAGAAGTCTGTTTGGAGGAGGCTCTTCTCTTTGGAGCAACTTAGCCCTGGGCCATGTGGTTTAGGCCACAGGATCCGATGGCCTTGGCACAGGTACTCTCGTCACATGAGGACCTTCTCTGGGGACCTTTCCTATTTGGGACATGGGGTAAGTTCCATTTGCAAGCACATAGGACAGAAATGTGGTCATGACTGTTGTCCCCAGGCCCCTGACTGGGTGGATGCTGAGGAGTGCCATCGGTGCAGAGTACAGTTCGGGGTGGTGACCCGCAAGGTGAGTATCCCCCAGAGACTCAGGGGTTCAGTTCCATGCCCCGCCATCTTGACAAAAAGCGGTGTTCCTTTGTGTGATCCTGTGTCTCTGCTCTAGCCTGATGGTTTTGGAAGCACATTCAGCTCAGGACTCTGTGGTGCTTGGGGCAGGACCTTGGTGTCTGGCCTCTGTGCTGCTCCGTATCAACGGCGAGGTCTGCCTAATGGGCAGGGCCCAGCCTCACCTGGGCGTCAGGCYGAGACCAGGTCACTCGGCTTTCTCTAGGATTGTCTAAGTCTGGCCACCGGCCCCTATAACTTCTCATCCCATTTCCTGCCTGACAGTTGTGAATGTGGGGCCTGCAGGGTCTGAGCAACACCAGGATTCTCTGGACTCAGGTGCCCTCGATTCCTCAGAACAAGCACCAGTTTTCTTTTATCTTTAATTCCTTTCTTTTCCTCCATACGGGGGCTGAAGTTGAGTTTCCTGCCAGTCCCCCTCTCTGCTCTGCTTGTCCTTGTCCCCAGCCCTGCTCTCACTTATAGTGCTGGCCTCGGCAGCTCTGGCTGGTGGGCAGGCAGGGTAGTCACAGCCGCTGTGCTGGACCTGTCCCGCTCTGTCTCACAGCACCACTGCCGAGCATGCGGGCAGATCTTCTGTGGCAAGTGTTCCTCCAAGTACTCCACCATCCCCAAGTTCGGCATTGAGAAGGAAGTGCGCGTGTGTGAGCCCTGCTATGAGCAGCTGAACAAGTGAGTGTCCCTCCCGTCCATGGGTGCTTTGTGATGCTTCAGGACTACAACCTCCGAGGCTCCTAAGGCSCTCTCAGGAGGGTTAGGGRCCAGCCACTGCAGCTATACAGGAGGCCCCAAGCTCTGGGACAGGGTGGGCAGGGTGACGTGGCTGCACGGTAGCTGAGACTGACCTGGGCCAGTCACTAGCTTTGAATTCTTTTGTTTAGATAGGCTCTTTCTTGGACTTGAATCTCCTGACTTAGCCTTTCAAATTCTGGGATTCAGACCTGGTCCACACATTCTTATTTTGGACTGGAAATGAAGTTTACAAGCCGAGTATAGTGGCACACACCTTTAATCTCAGCACGTGAGAGGCAGAGGCAAGTGAGGTGGATCTCTGAGTTCAAGGCCAGCCTGGTCTACTAATGAATCCAGAACAGTCAGGGCTACACAGAGAAACCCTGTCTCTAAAAAGCAAGTGTAGTGCAAAGATGAGTGTTTACTGGTGAACATGAGAACATGTCTGCAAGCCCTTCTCTTGGATTTCTCCATTGTGGTTTGTGGTCCTGTGAGCATATGTGTCCATATGAGTTTGTGTTCTAGTCTAAATTCTTAAAATTGGTTGGGAACTGGGGTGGGGAGGATAGTTGGGTATGGCCACCAATGCAATGGTTAGAGCATGTTTTTTTTCCTTTAGAAAAGAGCATGTTTAAGTTGAAATCCTAATTATGCTTTATATATGTGGCCCTCCGCCCTATGTTGTGGAGCAATCTCTGATCTATAGGTCAAACTCTAGAAAAGCCCTGGCCTGCCTGGGCCTTACTGCCTGTGATGGTTTGTATATGCTTGGCCCAGGAAGTGGCACTATTGGGAGGTGTAGCCTTGTTGGAGTAGGTGTGCCACTGTGGGTGTGGACTTCGAGACCCTCACCCTAGCTGCCTGGAAGTCAGTCTTCTGCTAGCAGCCTTTAGATGAACAGCTAGAGATCTCAGTTTCTCCTGCACCATGCCTGCCTGGACGCTGCCATGCTCCCGCCTTGATGATAATAGACTGAAACTCTGAATCCAGCCCCAATTAATGTTTTCCTTGTAAGAGTTGCCTTGGTCATGGTGTCTGTTCACAGCAGTAAAACCTTTCTGGCACCTTCAGAGGGGAGGGCCCATTGTTGGTCATGGCAGGTGCAGTGGGCAGTGTGTAGGTACTATAGAAAGGCCCTTGCTCAGCCAAGCCAGGAAAGGGACTCACTTGGCCCAAGTGAGCTACTCCTGTTCTGAGGCTGGCTGAGGCACCAGGGTCCCTTCTGCCACTCTCTGGAGGGTRGGCGTGGAGCCACATGTCTGTGTTGGACCTTCCATTGTCAGTCTGTGGAGAAGGCATGAGCAATCCTGGGGCAGGGTGTCAGTGCACGGTTGCTTACAGCGTCTTACCCTGCCTGCAGGAAGGCAGAAGGGAAGGCTGCCTCTACCACGGAGCTGCCCCCAGAGTACCTGACCAGCCCCCTGTCACAGCAGTCTCAGGTACAAGGTCCCTGCTAGTCCCTCCCTAGAACACCTTCCCACCTCTCCCTGGGGCCCTCCTCACTCTCCCCTGTCTGTCCTAGCTGCCCCCAAAGCGCGATGAGACAGCCCTGCAGGAAGAGGAGGAGCTGCAGCTGGCTCTGGCCCTGTCACAGTCAGAGGCTGAGGAGAAGGAGAGGATGGTAAGCCCCTATGAGTTCCCCTGCTGAAGGAGGACTCTGATGTGTGGAGGCTCCTCGGCCCCTTAGCCTGTGCCGCATGCGCTTCTAATTCTGTTTCTTCTTCTGCCTCAGAGACAGAAGTCAACATATACAGCACATCCAAAGGCAGAGACTACACCCATGGCCTCATCTGCGCCCCCAGCTGGCGGCCTGTACTCCTCGCCCGTGGTGAGCCTTTTCCACCAAGCTGGCTTCTCATTTTCCAGGGATTGCCAACAGGGTCCTGTTGACTCAGAGCTTTGTTGTGGTGTAATGAGGAAGCCAGGAAGGGCATCCCCCTGCTGAGGAGATGAATCTCTCCCATACTCCCTTGCATGTACTGAGGATTCCAGCCTGGTGTTGTGGTAACCCCTCATCCTCAGTCCTGTGGGAGGGAGGTGAGTATGCAGCAGATTAGAACTTCACCCGGAGGCTCTGCAGAGCTCTCTGAGTAACCAGCCTCAGATGGGACCTGGACTGAGAAATCAGCCCTGCACCTGCTGCTAAAGGAAACCTTTCCTCCCTAGATTAYAGCAGGGCTCACATTAGGGCTTCATTAGAACTAAGCAGTGCCCGTGCAGTATTGGCGCCGTCCTAGTGAATCAAGTTAGCCTCGCCAGTGCTGCCTTGTGCCTTAGTAAAGTTAGATTCTGGTGATACATGCTAGTCTCGTAACCCGGGTTCTTAAGCTTGTATCGCCAAAGGAAAGTGGATGGCTGTCATAAAGGGTTTGCCAAGGGAAGGACTGGCAGGTGCCAGGCAGGTGGCCAGAGCCTTTGGTGCCGTCTGGGTCCCTGTCGAAAGATTGCTCGGATCACAGCACTTCATTCTGTGGCTCACCAGACTCCATGCCTGTCTCCTCAGAACTCATCAGCGCCTCTGGCAGAGGACATTGACCCTGAGGTAAGCAGCGGTCCCAGGTGCTGGCTCCCTGCTTCCTGGCCCGCACCAGTGCCTCCTCATCCCCTCTTTCATTGCTTTGCAGCTTGCAAGATACCTCAACCGGAACTACTGGGAGAAGAAACAGGAAGAAGCTCGGAAGAGCCCCACGCCATCTGCTCCTGTGCCCCTGACAGAGCCCGCTGCCCAGCCTGGAGAAGGACANGGCGTGGAGCCACATGTCTGTGTTGGACCTTCCATTGTCAGTCTGTGGAGAAGGCATGAGCAATCCTGGGGCAGGGTGTCAGTGCACGGTTGCTTACAGCGTCTTACCCTGCCTGCAGGAAGGCAGAAGGGAAGGCTGCCTCTACCACGGAGCTGCCCCCAGAGTACCTGACCAGCCCCCTGTCACAGCAGTCTCAGGTACAAGGTCCCTGCTAGTCCCTCCCTAGAACACCTTCCCACCTCTCCCTGGGGCCCTCCTCACTCTCCCCTGTCTGTCCTAGCTGCCCCCAAAGCGCGATGAGACAGCCCTGCAGGAAGAGGAGGAGCTGCAGCTGGCTCTGGCCCTGTCACAGTCAGAGGCTGAGGAGAAGGAGAGGATGGTAAGCCCCTATGAGTTCCCCTGCTGAAGGAGGACTCTGATGTGTGGAGGCTCCTCGGCCCCTTAGCCTGTGCCGCATGCGCTTCTAATTCTGTTTCTTCTTCTGCCTCAGAGACAGAAGTCAACATATACAGCACATCCAAAGGCAGAGACTACACCCATGGCCTCATCTGCGCCCCCAGCTGGCGGCCTGTACTCCTCGCCCGTGGTGAGCCTTTTCCACCAAGCTGGCTTCTCATTTTCCAGGGATTGCCAACAGGGTCCTGTTGACTCAGAGCTTTGTTGTGGTGTAATGAGGAAGCCAGGAAGGGCATCCCCCTGCTGAGGAGATGAATCTCTCCCATACTCCCTTGCATGTACTGAGGATTCCAGCCTGGTGTTGTGGTAACCCCTCATCCTCAGTCCTGTGGGAGGGAGGTGAGTATGCAGCAGATTAGAACTTCACCCGGAGGCTCTGCAGAGCTCTCTGAGTAACCAGCCTCAGATGGGACCTGGACTGAGAAATCAGCCCTGCACCTGCTGCTAAAGGAAACCTTTCCTCCCTAGATTAYAGCAGGGCTCACATTAGGGCTTCATTAGAACTAAGCAGTGCCCGTGCAGTATTGGCGCCGTCCTAGTGAATCAAGTTAGCCTCGCCAGTGCTGCCTTGTGCCTTAGTAAAGTTAGATTCTGGTGATACATGCTAGTCTCGTAACCCGGGTTCTTAAGCTTGTATCGCCAAAGGAAAGTGGATGGCTGTCATAAAGGGTTTGCCAAGGGAAGGACTGGCAGGTGCCAGGCAGGTGGCCAGAGCCTTTGGTGCCGTCTGGGTCCCTGTCGAAAGATTGCTCGGATCACAGCACTTCATTCTGTGGCTCACCAGACTCCATGCCTGTCTCCTCAGAACTCATCAGCGCCTCTGGCAGAGGACATTGACCCTGAGGTAAGCAGCGGTCCCAGGTGCTGGCTCCCTGCTTCCTGGCCCGCACCAGTGCCTCCTCATCCCCTCTTTCATTGCTTTGCAGCTTGCAAGATACCTCAACCGGAACTACTGGGAGAAGAAACAGGAAGAAGCTCGGAAGAGCCCCACGCCATCTGCTCCTGTGCCCCTGACAGAGCCCGCTGCCCAGCCTGGAGAAGGACAYGCARCCCCCAGCAGCATGGGAGAGGTGAGGCTCCTCTGCATGCCTGCCTGTCAGTTCCAGGGTGTGGTGTGAACTGGGCGGGAGACCCTCTGACCGCCGATCCCTTCCAGGTTCCCCTTCCGGAGACAGACTCTCAGCCCATAACTCCCTGCAGTGGCCCCTTCAGTGAGGTAAGCTGCGCCTCCTATCCTTGGGGCAGGGATGTGTTGGGGGCTGTGGCAGAGTAGGGAGTCGCCAGGCTCCAGCTGCTCTGTGGACCCCAGTGTTCTACAGCGGCTCAGAGGAGGCCTTCCTCATCCCTCAGCTGCTGAGGTGTCTGCCAGTCATACCCAGTCATGGGTGACTGAAAGCCTTGCTCTGTGCTTTGTGTGCAGACCAGGCATGTCATGATTCAAGCATGAAGGACTGGGTCATGTGTCCACACCAGGCTCTGGACACAGTGGGCAGCGCCTGTCTGCCAGCCTGGGGTCTAAGCTTAACGGCCATCGCGTTCGCTCTGCCATGGCGCTCAGCTCCCCTCTGTCTCCAGCAGTACCAGAATGGGGAGTCGGAAGAGAGCCACGAGCAGTTCCTCAAGGCCCTGCAGAATGCCGTCAGCACTTTTGTCAACCGCATGAAGAGCAACCATATGCGGGGCCGCAGCATCACCAACGACTCGGCCGTGCTGTCGCTCTTCCAGTCCATCAACAGCATGCATCCGCAGCTGCTGGAGCTGCTCAACCAGCTGGATGAGCGCAGGCGTAGGTGCCCGCCCGCCCGCCCGCCCGCGTGCCTGTGCGCCCTTCCAGGGGCACGCCAATGATTCCCCGGGGCCCTGGGACACCTAGGCCTCTTGGCCCATACTCCATTGAGCCTTTTGATTCCTCACCGAGTACTCATGGGAGGTGGTCCTGTTGGTGGGGCTCGCTCTGCCCCTCTCGGTCTCCAGCCCCAGGGYAAGCAGCTCTGCCCAAGGAGAACAGAGTCCCACATCCCCTAGGCCCTCAGCCTGTGAGAGGGCTGAGCTAGCCTRTTCTCTACACAGTCTACTACGAGGGACTTCAGGACAAGCTGGCACAGATACGTGATGCCCGAGGGGCTCTGAGTGCCCTGCGTGAAGAGCACAGGGAGAAGCTGCGCCGGGCAGCTGAGGAGGCTGAGCGCCAGCGTCAGATCCAGCTGGCACAGAAGCTGGAGATCATGAGACAGAAGAAGCAGGTATGGCATCTGTGACCCAGCATGTGGGCAGGGGAGGCCCAGGCTAGCCTGACCACTGCCTCTTACTTGCTTCAGGAGTACCTGGAGGTGCAGAGACAGCTAGCTATCCAGCGCCTGCAGGAACAGGAGAAGGAACGGCAGATGCGCCTGGAGCAACAGAAGCAGACCGTCCAGATGCGTGCCCAGATGCCTGCCTTCCCCTTGCCTTATGCCCAGGCAGGTGCTGTCCACCCCACCTTGCCCATCACAGGCCAAAGACACCCGCTCTGACTGTTGGCTCTTTTTGGTCTCTAGCTCCAGGCTATGCCCACAGCTGGGGGTGTACTCTACCAGCCCTCGGGCCCAACCAGTTTTCCTGGCACCTTCAGCCCAGCAGGCTCAGTAGAGGGCTCTCCGATGCATGGCGTGTATATGAGCCAGCCAGCCCCAGCCACTGGCCCCTACCCCAGCATGCCTGGCACCACAGCAGGTAACCTTGCCAGTTTACAGAAGATAGAATAATAGAAAGAATTTTCCAAATTTTCTAAGTAACTATTTTTCTAGAATTATTTTTTTTCTGTCCATATGAAAACACATGTTGTCTGTCTGTCTCTCTCTCTCTCTCTGTCTCTGTCTCTGTCTCTCTCTCTCTCTCTCTCACACACACATACACACCCTGGCTTTCCTTTTATGAGGATTGAAACATTCTTGGTTTTAAGAGTCACAACAAAAGGAGAAGCCCAGGAGAGGGTGTTCTCTTCCTGCTCTTGTCATTTCTGTGCTGAGCCAGCTCATCTTTGTTGTCACAGATCCCAGCATGGTCAGCGCCTACATGTACCCAACGGGTGCCCCTGGGGCCCAGGCCGCCCCTCAGGCCCAGGCTGGACCCACCACCAGCCCTGCCTACTCCTCCTACCAGCCCACGCCAACCCCAGGCTACCAGGTATGTGGGCAAAGTCTCCCTCGAATCTACACCCAGCCCTCGCCTGTTCCTCATCTGTTTCCTCACCTCACCACCTTCCTTCCCTAGAATGTGGCTTCTCAGGCCCCACAGAGCCTCCCAGCCATCTCCCAGCCTCCACAGACCAGCAACATAGGCTACATGGGGAGCCAGCCAATGTCCATGGGCTACCAGCCATACAACATGCAGGTAAAGAGCCCTAGTCTTCACTGGGCACAGAGGGCTCTCACAGACGGGTCCTCTCCTCCTGGCTCTCACTTCTGCTCTCTTCCAGCCAGGAGGGTCTGTTTCTGTCTGCTCACAGATTACTCAGTGTTGGGCTCCATCTTACTTCCCACAGAATCTCATGACCACCCTTCCAGGCCAGGATGCGTCTCTGCCAGCCCAGCAGCCCTACATGACAGGGCAGCAGCCCATGTACCAGCAGGTGAGACATCTCCCAGCCACTTGCCCGGGGACAGCTGGGCTTCCTTTGATCCCTTGCATGAGGTTTATACCCAGGGGCTTTTCTCAGCAGACAGGATGGTGACGTGCCAGTCAGTGCAGTATGTCCACATTTATCCATATTGCATAGGAGACCGGTTTACAGAGGCTCACAGTGCCTTTGCAGTGTTGCTAACAGTTCGATTACTCTGTGCCAAGGTGAAGCTTGCTCTAAGCAAATGTTTTTGTCTGTGAAGAGGGGTGACGCCTGTCTGCCCTTTCTCTCCAGATGGCACCCAGCACCGGCCCTCCCCAGCAGCAGCCCCCCGTGGCCCAGCCGGCGCCTRCACAGGGACCGCCAGCACAGGGCAGTGAGGCCCAGCTCATCTCCTTTGACTGACCTTGAGTCTGGCGCTCACCATCCAGAGTAACACTACAGTTCACCAGAAACCACTTATATGTCTGACTAGCCATTTCCTCCCCTATTACTGCCCTGTAGTGTCCCTTCTGTGAGCAAGGGGTGGGCCTTCACCCTTGGCCCTCTTCCCTGTCCTCAGTGGTCTGGCTCCTGTCACTGGTTCCCTGCTTTGGTCCTGATCCAGTCTGACCTCCCCAGGACTGGGACTCTGCAGGGCAAGTAGGACCTTCTCTGGAGAGTGCCCAGCTGTGTTGGGGCCTGCCGGTGACTGCTGTGCGCATATTTAGACTGGCCCAGAGAGTCCGATGTGAGCTGTGTGGGGTCCAGGCACGGCCCTGGTATCCAGAAGAACCATGTAGCTCCTGCGCAGCAAGGGCGGAAGCTTGAGGCAGGCGTCTCTATCTCCCTCCTCCTCGGATGTCATCTCTCCAGTGCAGAACAGTGGAAATAAAATGTATTTCAAAACTCTCACGATTGTCTGTTTGGAAGTAGGTTGTGTTGGACCAGCACTTTAAAGATTTATTTATTTATTTTATGTATATGAGTACACTGTAGCTGTGCAGATGGTTGTGAGCCTTCATGTGGTGGCTGGGAATGGAATTTAGGGCCTCTGTTCACTCCGGTCAACCCCGTTTGCCCWGGTCGACCCTGCTCGCTCAGTCCCTGCCTCACTCAGGACCAAAGATTTATTTATTTATTATAAATTAAATAAGGACACTACCTGTCTTCAGACACACGGGAAGAGGGCGTCTACAGGTGGTTGTTAGCCACCATGTGGTTGCTGGGATTTGAACTCAGGACCTTCNCCACCACCGCCTGGCGTGTTTCTTTTCGAAAGGTGTCAAATGACCTGGGTGTGGTGGTTATTTGCTTGTAGTTCCTGCTGTGTGGGAGGATACACAGGATACAGGTAGCCTGAGCCTCAGAGTTTGAGATCATTCTGGAAAAATAATGGATTCCCCCCTTCTACCTAAAAAATAAAAAGTTTGAAAATTTAAAGAAGAGCCAGGCCGTGGTGGGGCACGCCTTTAATCCCAGCACTTGGGAGGCAGAGGCAGGCGGATTTCTGAGTCAGCCTGGTCTATGGAATGAATTCCAGAACAGCCAAGGCTGTACAGAGAAATCCTGTCTCAAAAAAAAAAACAAAAAACAAAAAACAAAAAACAAAACAAAACAAGACAAACAAACAAAAAGTAGAGAATATAGCTGGATTTTTTTTTTTTATTAAGTTCTGCCCTGGACACCAACCAGGGCAGAGAAACAATGGATTCTACTCTTCCTTCTAAAAAATAAAATAAAGTAAAATAAAATAAAAAAGTTTAAAAAAGAAAAGAAAGCGTTTAGTAGAGGGCATGACTGAATGTTTTTTTATTAAGTTCTGCCCAGGACACCAACCTCTTCTGAGTAGGTTCTTTAAACTACTTTAGAAATGCCACAATTGAGGAAAAGACAGTTGTGGTTGGCTAAGTAGCCAAAATGGGGAGCTTAAAGATTTGAGCTCTCTTACTTGGGATGGAGCTCAGCGCTGAGCGTTCGCCTAGCTGAGGAAAGCCAGTCCCAACACTTGGGAGGTGGAGGTGGAAGGAAGAGAAATCCAAGGCCACCCTAAGCCAGCTGAGCTCCATGGGACTGTGAGGGGGGTGGCATATACCAACAGTCTCGGAGTTTCTTCCATGTATAATTTTTTTTTTTTTAAGGTGTGGGGGTTTGTTAGAGATCAAGCAGGATCACCCAGGGAGCTATGAAGGTTTCTTAGGATCTTTTCTGTAACAGGTGGGGGGAGGCAGGAGACACACCCACACACATGCAGATTTAGGCTAGCCTTGAATGGATCCGAACTAGAGAGTGGATGAATCAGATCGGTCTATTTTTAGTGTACAGGGTAAAGCGTGGTGGCTTTGCACAGTTGCAAGGCAGATATGGAACTTTAGGAGGAGATAACCCACCGGATTTAATTAACTGATACGTCTGCAGGAGAATTTGATGTCCTAGATGATTCCTTTTACAATACTGTTGTTGGAAGCTAATGGATGACCGACCATGCTAAGGGATGATGGTCAATGGTAACTAACTCTGAGGATGTGGCTGTTTTGTTTTTTAGATAGCGAGTGTCCTGCCCTGGAACTTGCTATTTAGCCTCTTCCTCCTGCTGGGATAATAGATGTGATTAAAGGAAGGATCTGGTGCTCAGTTTCTTTAGAAACATCGGATTATCAGAAATCCTTTAAAAAACAAAAAAAAGTATGGTGGCTGGAGAAGCGCCTCAGCGGTGAAGGGGGCTTACTGCTCTTGTAGGGGACCCAAGTTTGGTTCCTAGCGTCCAAGTCCAGAGGTTCTTAACTGCTTGTAACTCCAGCTCCAGTGGGGTCCATTGCCTCTGTGGGCACCTGCACTCACATGTTCATATTCACATGCTGACACACACACAGACAGGTAATTAAATCTTTTAAAATATTCAAGGGGAAAAAAAGGTCTAAAACATGAAAAGAATTTAGGTCAGAGTTGGAGAGGAGAGGTTTCAATTCGAGGATTCCTGACATTGCCTGGGGAGCGGCACTTTTAAAGGAGCTCTTGTATTCAGGAATCATTAAATAAGAATTTAAATCATTAAGTGTCAAACTTTTTCCACCCTGTTTAATCTACGGTCTATTACCATTATGGTTGTTTTTCATTGATATCATTATCCAGACTTTTGGGGTACTGGCTACAATATCTTGCTGAATTAATCAAATACCATAGCGCGAATATGTTTGGTAGTATGGGATGAAGGCGGTGGATAGCCAGAGTCTTATTAAACAGGTTTTGTATAGACAGTACTTCAGAAATATTTCCTATTTGACCCACTGTCAACAGAAAAAGAGCTCCATTTTGTGTGTCTAGGCACGTTGAAGAGTGTTTATCTAACACTAACTTTCCTTGGACTACTGGCTTGTTATCATATCATAAACCACTTTTCGAAGAAACAGTAGTTTTCTAATTGTATTTTTTTTTTTTTTTTCTTTTCTTTTTTTTTTTTTTTTTTTTTTTTTTTTGCAAAAGGGATAATGCTATTTTTCATTACAGTCGCTCTGGATAAAATTAGTATCCATATCGCCCGAGATACAAACGCCTTTGTCTTGTCTTTCTTGTCCCTAGTAAATGGTTACAAAGGAAATGTCACTTCACATAACATTTAATTGCCAAGATGCTTGAAAAGAAACACATTTCCCTCACAGTCGTCCTAATCACGCAGCTTTGTGCTGCTTCAAGTTGTTCAAAGTGTGCCAGGAGGAGCACTTAACGGCTTAAAAGGCCAGGGACAGAAACGGAATATTGCACAATCCAACACCACCGGGCCGGTTAAGCTTCCAAATCTGGCCTCCGTGTCATCCCCGGGCGGGAGGCACAGGGATTTCCTCGCGAACCCGCCGCGCCCCTCCCTCCCTCCCTCCTTCCCTCCGCCCAGGGTATTCGTGGTAGCGGAGGCCGGCGCGCGCCGGGCCGTGGGATGCCCCATTGTCCAGCGGCGGAAGCCGGGGCTCCCCGGGGTGACTCCCGAACTCGAGCCCCGCCACCCGGTGGCCCCGAGCTCCGCCATCCCTCCTGCAGCTCCCCTCCCCCGCAGCCCCATTGTCTGCCTCGCCTCGCCCCGCCCCGGGGGACACGTGCGCCTGCAGCTCCGCGAGCGCCCAGGGCGCGGGGCGGTGGCGGCAGCGGCGGCGGCGACGGCCCGGCCGAGAGGGCAGCCAGCGTTGGGCGCACTCGGAGCCCCGGCCGGTGTTGGGGCGGTGGGGGCGGGGAGGGCGGGGTGGGGAGATGCTTGTCTCCTGACAAAGAACGAGTGGGACACGCCGAGCCGGCAGCCCCGCCCGCGGAGCGCGAGGGAGTGTCCGCACAGAGGGCGGGTCTCTCATTCACTCAGCCCCTCACGGTCGCCGCGGCGGAAGGGCGGGGTCTCCTAACCCCCACCAGGAGCTAGGGGCGGGGCGAGAGGCGGGGCCCACGGGCGCGCGTCCTGAGGCGTCGGCTGCGTCGTCACGTCAGCGCGGGAGAGAGAAAGAGCGACTCGGCAGGGACTGGGGACGGGCCGAGAGAGCTAGCGAGGGAGGGCGTGAGCCAGAGAGCCAGCGAGGAGAAGGGCGGCCACTCGTGTGTGAGCGGCCGCGGACGGGAGTCGGGAGGCTGGGGGCGGAGGTGCAGGGAAGGAAGGACGAAGGCCGAGAGGACAGGGCGGCTAGCGGCCGGCGGAGGTGGCAAGGGGAGAAGGAGGAGCTGTAGGAGGGCAGGGGCTGAGGGAGTGAGTGAGAGAAGCGGACGCGCCAGGGAGGGGAGGGAAGGGGGGTCACGCGGGGGCGCGCGCGCGCACTGGGAGCGCGCTCGGAGGCGAGTGGAACTGGATCGGGTTTGCTGCCAGCGGCGTGAGCTTCGGCCGCCATTTTACAACAGCTCCACTCGCGCCGGACACAGGGAGCAGCGAGCACGCGTTCCCCGGCACCCGACCCCGTCGGACAGGATTCCTCGGCCCCAGCCCCGCGGGGAGGTAACGACCGCCGGCACCCGGGTCTGGGAGGGGAGCTCCGTGACATTGTGGAGGGTGCTTGGGGGAGGGCGGCGCGGGGAGAAACCGGCTTTTCTGGAAAATGGATTCCAAGGGGGAGAAGAGCACGTTGGCCGGGGCTGCCAGAGAGTAGGCCGCGGCCGCGCCGCCACTTCCTCCTCTCCATGTGCTGCCGCGGCTGGGCTTTGTCTGCGGCGCTCCGGGAGGAGGCGCCTCGGCAGCCCCGTGGCCCGCGCGGACCGCGAGCGGCGGCGGACTTGGTGCTGTCGTGGCCGGCGGCGCGGGAGTGGGCGGAGAGGCGCGGGTGCTGTCCCGCGACCGGCCGGCGGGCTTGGGCGGTGCTCGGCTCCCGCGGGCGTGTGCCTGGCGGCGGAACGCCCTCCCCGCGCGGGCTGTCGGCCTCGGCGCCGCAGCCACTGCACCGAGGGGTGCGGGAGGCCGGGGGTCGGGGGCGCCCAGGAGCGCCCGGGGCTGAGAGCCATGTGTCACGGCGGAGACGGCGGCGCTGGGGGGCGGGGAAAACCCGTGGCCTGGCGCCGCGGCGGCCTCGGTGTCGAGGGGCGAGATTGTGCGGCTGCACGGTTCGGGGGGCTCGGACCGCGACTGCGGGTTGATGTTGGGAGGCGGTGATGACCGTCTTGGCCCGGTACTCGGTGGGTTTCCGTTGAAGGAAGTTGTAGGACATTTGAAGGCGCAGAGCACGTGTTTCTAATGGGCTCCTGGCGGCCGCAGTGGCGAGGCTGCCGCTCCGGGTGCGGAGTCGGGGGCGGGCTTTGGGGTGTGGGGGTGAAGGGTGGAGGAATTGGGTGGTGGGAAGGTGGCTTGTGTGAGCGCTTTGTTCTTCGCTGGCTGTTGTTACTGATCTATAAGCGGCAGGCGGGAAAAGCGCACTTTCTGGTTTACCTTGGAGAGGGACAAGCCCAGCGTCGCTTGCTTCACACACCTTATTCTCCGTTTTGGAATTGCTGCATGTGGCAGGCTGGGCTGGTCGCTGTGCTGATTGGGCTTCATTTGTAATAAGGTTTTTCTCAGTGAGTGTTCGCAGGTGAAGTCACGGGTGGTGCTCAGGAAGAATAGAGTGACTCGGTCCTTCTGTACCCCGGGCTCCAAAATCTGGCTTGTCAGGCGATAGTGACTTTAAGGTTTCTTTCAAGGGAGGTTCAGGCTGGCTGGTTGTAGTTAAGTGGTAGAGAAAGTAAAGATTGGGACTGTCATTGTCCTCTATTCTGTTTGAAGATCCTAGTTTAATTTTGCTTATTGCGTTTGAACAGATCTCTGGAAACATGGCTACAGAACATGTTAATGGAAATGGTACTGAAGAGCCCATGGATACTACTTCAGCAGTTATCCATTCAGAAAATTTTCAGACATTGCTTGATGCTGGTTTACCACAGAAAGTTGCTGAAAAACTAGATGAAATTTACGTTGCAGGTAAGAACTAACACTTGCAAAATTACATTATGAAATTTTTCTATTGGATTTCTGGCTTTGAGCTAAAATAGCAACTTTTTGTGGTTTCCAATAAACGTGGGAACTGGAGCTTTGCCTTGTTCTGATGGTTAATTTAGGTTTGAGCTAGAGGTTAAAATGTAGAGGGAGGGATGAAATGGGGGAATAGACCTCCCTAGGGGAAGGCTGTCTTGGCCTGATGGATAAGTATATGATAGTAGCAACAGCTGCTAAATGTTGAGAACAGCCCATGTGACTTTTTGAGGTATTTTTATAGCAGGATTCTTGTTTAATAACTTGGTAACTGTAGGCTAGTTCTTGTCTTTCTTGGTGTGATGGTTCCTTTTTCTAGTGGTACTTGACATTGAGGAGAGGTTCATTTGTTAGGCTTGGTGTTTTGTTGGTTGACTTTAGGATTTGTATAGGCCTATATATTTACTGTAGAAATATTGCAGTGTTCAGGACTACTTGGACACAAAACAGGATGTAAAATATGTTGACTCCTTTCTGTGTGGTTGAAAGGACTTCAGTATGTTTTTCATTATGTAGATAGGGAGGATAGAATCATTGTCATATGTACCTGTATTGGCCAATACAGGACCCTGAAGAAATAATTTAGAAAATTTAAAAGGTGATAACTCAGCTAAATTTTTTTCTTCTCCAGGGCTAGTTGCACATAGTGATTTAGATGAAAGAGCTATCGAAGCTTTAAAAGAGTTCAATGAAGACGGCGCACTGGCAGTGCTTCAACAGTTTAAAGACAGTGATCTCTCTCATGTTCAGGTAATGTTAATTTAACGGGTCAGTGTAGAAAGAATTAAAAATGAGTATTTTTGATGTGTTAATTTAAATTTATTAGATATAAACATAATAATATGAATGGAAAATTTCTTTACAGAACAAAAGTGCCTTTTTATGTGGAGTCATGAAGACTTACAGGCAGAGAGAGAAACAAGGGACCAAAGTAGCAGACTCTAGTAAAGGACCAGATGAGGCAAAGATTAAGGNAGACAGGGTTTTTCTATGCAGCCCTGGCTGTCCTGGAACTCACTCTGTAGCCCAGGCTGGCCTCGAACTCAAGAAATCCACCTGCCTCTGCCTCCCAAGTGCTAGGATTACAGGCGTGAGCCACCACCACCACCCAGCCCCTGGACCAACACTTTAATAGTCTGCATTTGTTGTGGGGTTTGGTGGGTACCGGTTGAGAAGTCTTGGTCTTTAAACAGTCTCCTTCYTGATGGGGACTCTGCATTGACTCATCTAGTGCAGGATATATCACCAGGCAGTTGGGAAAGGGTGCAAACGCGGGCTTTTGCAGCCCAACTGTCCTCAGGATTACCCATCGCTTAAAATTTTAGCTTTCAATATTTCACCTTAGAAAATACCAGGACTTCTGGTGAGGACATTCAAATTTTGTCCTTTCCCTTCCTGCTAAGCGCGTGCCTAAGTACGCACTGAAAGCCGAGTCACTGTTCCCCGAGTGAAAAGCTCTCCACTTGCAAGGATTCCAGGCTTCTAGAACAGTGGGTCGGGCCCTTCTCTTAGGCTTGGAGTACTGGACTCCTTCGGGTGCTAATCTCTTGGACCACTGACCTGAATTCAAGGGGTTACGCGGCAAGTTCCGTAAGTGTGCGGTATGGGGGCGCCTACTTATTCCCCTAGCGAGACAAAGGCCTGCCGCACAGGGTTGGTAGAGAAAGCGCCAATCCGACAGTTTCCGGGCCCAGACTGCGCCTGCGTGTCGCACCGCCTAGTACGTAATATCAGGAGCCAATCCAGGCTAGAGCAGCCCTGGGCTCCAAGGCCTGGAGGCCTGGTAGCTAGAGCGGCCCGACCAGCTCGACTCCTCCCGGATAGAGCGCCGCTTCCGCTTAGAGCCGCGTGTGACCTTCCCGCTTGCGGAGCTATGCTGCCCGCGGCGGCTAGCCGCTGCCTGTGGGGGCCGCGGCTTGGACTCGGGGGAGCCGCGCTCCGCCTTGCCAGGTATAGCGGTGGGTCTAGAGCCCCGTTGTCGGGGTGGCGGGCAGGAAACCGGTTCGGAGGGAAGGGGTGACGGGCGCATCGATTCCTTCCGCGGCCCAGCCTGCGGGGCGTGGAGAGCGCGGCTCGGCCTGGGCGACCTTGGGTGCCGGTACCTTTCGTCCCCAGCTTCCCGCCGCTGAGACCCAACGCTGTGGACGGCAGCATAGCCCAAGCCCGGTGCTTTGGAATGCTTGGTGCAGCACTGTGCACTCGCCAGGTTGATGCATTTCATTCAACCAGAAGCCTGCCGTTCTGGGCAGGATTGCAGATATAACCGTAGGATCCTGAAGCTCTTTGGGAAATGTAGGGAAGTTCTTTCAGGTCTCTTTACCCCAGCTTGTGGAATCTGCCGTCACTGGTGGCCGACTGAACACATGGATCTCGTGCCCTCGAGTCTCCCGTGTCTCCCCCTTTTCTCGGGTCTAACGGCTGTTTGCATGGCTTAGGCAACAGATGCCCGGTGTCTGTGCAGCGCGGCAATTGAGAAGCAGCAGCCACCGAAGGAGTGAAGCACTCGCCGGTGCACCCCTGGATAATGCTCCCAAGGAATATCCCCCCAAGATCCAGCAGCTGGTCCAAGATATTGCCAGTCTTACGCTCCTGGAGATCTCAGACCTCAACGAACTCCTGAAGGTATCGGAAGAGATCGGCACAGACCTGGACTAAGAACCATGCCTCTGTTTGTATTTTTACTAAACAAGGGTCAGAGGTCCCTGTCTCTTCTGGGTGTGTTTTGGGAGTTTGGTAAATTATGGAATGTGCTTCCCTAGGTGGTAGGGCCAAACAGGCTTGTACCTCCATTGGTAAGCACATTTAGGATTTGATAAGCAGCCACTGAGACCTCTCCTTTATCCTACAGAAAACATTGAAGATCCAGGATGTTGGCCTCATGCCAATGAGTGGCATGGTGCCTGGTGCAGTCCCTGCTGCAGCACCAGCCTCTGAGGTGAGCCTAGGCCACAGGAAGACTCAGTTCTGTGTGCCCAGTTTACTGCTGGCCTCTTATGATTTCTCTTGTTCCTGCTTGAGTCTGCAGCAGTAATTATTGTGTCCCCACTGTGGGCTCCCCTACAGCAGCTCTGGGAACTTTTCTGCCTAAGCCACTCAAGATCTCTGTTTATTATTGGGTGTACGTGTGTGGGTGTGCATGAGGAGGTGGTCAAAGGTCAGCTTTCAGGAGTTCTCCCCTTCCACGTGGGTTCTGGGGAACAGCCTCGTGTCTGTAAGCTTTCCTTCCGCTCTCAGAGATGCACCGGAGTAGGGAGGGTACGGAGATGTTTGGGAAAGGGAAGCAGTTTAAATTGGGCAGAGGCTTAGGATTTGGGGGTGGCCCCCACAATGTGCCAGTGTTGAATGAAACTTGAAGGTGTTGAGAAAGCAAGGCAAAGCGCTCTGGCTGGCAGAGGGTTTCCAAGCAGGATTTAAAATCTGAGTGGGGGGCCGGGCAAGGTATCATCCACCTTTAATCTCAGCACTTGGGAGGTAGAGGCAGGGCACATCTCTGGAGTCTCAGCATTCCAGGACAGTGTTGTGACACCCCATGTCACATAAGCACTGCTTAGTTCGTGTGTGCAACATGTGTATGACTACTTAGAGAGGTYGGAAGAGAGTGTTTTGGTCCTCGGGCTGGAGTTGAGGCTGCTGTTACCAGCCTGAGAAGTGAACTCAGGTTCCTCTGATCAGTGTGTACTCTTAACTTAGAGCCATTGCTCTAGCCCAGACTGGATTTTTTTTTCTCCCTGAGACAAGCTTCTCTGTGTAGTTTGGGCTGTCCTGGAACTCACTTTGTAGACCAGACTGGCCTCGAACTCAGAAATCTGCCTGCCTCTGCCTCCCAAGTGCTGGGATTACAGGCGTGCGCCACCACCACCGCCAGGCTCAGACTGGACTTTTAAGGAAAGGGTAGGTTTCATTGCCTAAGCTGGAGTGCTTTTGAAGAAGATCCTAACAGTGTCAGGATACAGGCCCAATCCAGTTGTGTCCCAGATGGTGGGACCCAAAGCTGTGCCCACAAGGTCTCTGCAGTCATCTTGCAAGAATAAGGCTTAAAATAGTTGTCACTTTAGTCCAGCCTGGTAGTGTATGATTCAAATCCCAGCACTCAGGAGGCAGGTGACTGTTTGAGGCCAGCCTGGTCTATATATTGAGTCCTGGGTCAGCCCGTCATGCAAAGAAACCTGTCTYAACCCCTCCCATCCCCCTCCAAAAAATAAAGCCTGTCTGTTGTYGTTATAGGTCTTGTTGGCTAAGGATGAGATAGTCCCCATGTTTCTATAACTATTATCTGCAAAGCCTCTGTCATTCTCCCTACCTCATAAGTTCAGTAGCTTGTTACCTGTGTGCGGATGTGCATGCATGCGTTCACGTGGAAGCCTCCTGGGTTCAAACACCACTTAACCTTATTTCAGACATGTTCTTTCCCTTGACCTAGAAGTTGTTGATAAGGATAGACTGGGAGCCAGTGGACCCTTGGGGTCYCCTTTCCCCTTGTCAGTGCCGGGTCCCAGGCACAGGCTTCTGTGCCTCATTTCTTTTTCATGGGCTCCCGGGATCCACTTCAGATCCTCAAACTCGCAAGACAAACACTTCATGAACATCTGCCCGGAAGTTACAGGAGTTTTTTGTTGTTGTTTTTCAAGATGGGGTTTTTCTGTGTAGCCCTGGCTGTCCTGGAACTCACTCTGTAGACCAGGCTGGCCTCGAACTCAGAAATCTGCCTGCCTCTGCCTCTCAAGTGCTGGAATTAAAGGCGACATGCGCCACCACTGCCCGGCTCAGATTACAGTTTTGTTTTGTTTTTGTTTTTTTGTGTTTTCCCTTTGGATTTGTTTTTTGGGGGGTTTTTTTGTTTTTTGTTTTTTCTCGAGACAGGGTCTCTTTGTATAGCCCTGACTGTCCTGGAACTCTGTAGACCAGGCTGGCCTCAAACTCAGAAATCCGCCTGCCTCTGCCTCTCAGAGTGCTGGGATTACAGGCGTGTGCCACCACCACTGGGCTCAAATTACAGTTTTTAAGAGTTGTAAAATGAAAGCTGGGCAGTGGTGGCGCACACCTTTAATCCTAGTACTTGGGAGGCAGAGGCAGGCAGATTTCTGAGTTGGAGGATAGCCTGTGCTACATAGAAACCCTGTCTCAAAACCGAAAGTGGTGGGGTAGGGGGTGTAAAATAGGCCCGTCGGTGGTGGCACACACCTTTAATSCTAGCACTCTGGAGGCGGAAGCAGGTAGATCTGAGTTGAGGCCAGCCTGGTCTACAGAGCAAGTTCCAGGATGTCCAGGGCTACACAGAGTAGGCTCTGTCTGAAATTCTAAAAGCACACTGGTGGGGTAGGGGTAGTAAAGGGAGGCACAGAGAATGTTTTGCTCAGGGCGTGGTCCTGTGATGATCTGCCCGGCACTGCTTTGTGCAGCGTAAAGCTCAGGTTATGTCTGGATCTGTCGGGTCCTGTGGGGTGGCTTTGCCCTGTCCTTCCTCACCTTATCTTTGTTTCCACACCCCAAGGYGGCTGAGGAAGAAGATATCCCCAAACCGAAAGAACGGACGCACTTCACCGTCCGCTTGACAGAAGCAAAACCCGTGGACAAAGTGAAACTGATCAAGGAGATCAAGAACTACGTCCAGGGCATAAACCTCGTCCAGGTGGGACCCTGGTCCTTTGTGCCCGCCCCCCAATCCCTGTCCCCGTCCCAGGGGTGTTGAAGGCAGCTTCTCCTGCTCGGGCATGTGTGTGACAGCTCTGAGTACCCCAAGTTTCTGACTTTGTCTCTTTTAGGCCAAGAAGCTTGTGGAGTCCCTGCCCCAGGAAATCAAAGCTAACGTCGCCAAAGCGGAGGCAGAGAAGATCAAAGCGGCCTTGGAGGCCGTGGGTGGCACTGTGGTTCTGGAGTGAAGCACGGTTATGAGGACTTACGGACTAGATCCCCGGGACCCAGGCAAAGCCTGCTCACCCCGCTTCACTCCCAGGCGCTGCGTTGGAAGCAACAGCTACTGACACAAGTGACCGAGGTCTCCTGAGAGGGACCGGACGGACCTACTGTGATGGGGTGGGGCAGCACTCTCAGGAGATTGCCTTGGGAACTTACGGAGTGAACACACCCTCTGGTGGCACTGAGAAATATACTCTTCAGGCTGTGTGTGTTCAGTGAGTGGTGTGTGTGCCCAGGGCTGGGAGTTAAAGGGGCACCCAGGGGCCTGTGTGTGTTCTCAACCTTGCCCAGGCTCATCCCTGCTGTGCCTCCCTGTTGGGCTTGCTTGGGGTCCGAGGCCATATATCACATTCCATTGTTTGGGGGAGGGGTATCCTCTGGTACCCCATAATAGGCTGTCTCCACGCAGATATAGCACAGTGTGGAGCTGTGTGTAAGGGAGGGCTTGTGTCTGGAGGTTTGGATGGGGAATTTCCATTTAGATACTTGGAGGGGTTGTGCTCCTTTGTTTAGAACAGGGAGGGTTTATGTAGCTCTGGCTGTCCTGGAACTTGCTTTGTAGGCCAAGCTGGCTTTGAACCGGAATCCGCCTGCTTCTGCCTCCTGTGTGTCAGCCCTGCCCAACATAGACTTGGAATTTTAAAAGTAACGAAGTGTAATACTGGCCTAACCCACCCAGACAGTTGTGTGTCCAGCATAGCCCCAGCCGGGGTGGGTAGGGGCAGAGTCTTTAACTCTTAATACCCAAGGCAAGATGGTTGCCCATCTAAGCACACTTAAACTTACAAGATGGAGTCTAGAGGGTGCGGGTTTGGGGCAGGGTTGCAGAAGAGGGTCATGCATGCGGGTTTTGGAAGACCCCCGACCAAGCCTGGATAGGGTTGATCCCGAAGTGGAGCGTAGGGAAGGGGGGGGGGTTGTTTCTAGAGCTCTGAGAGGAGCCTAGGAGAGCAACTGTGTCTTCAGCTGGCCTTCAGCCAAAGCCCAAATGCTCAGCAGTGTCTGCACAGAAGGCATCCTCTGGCATTGGTACTGAATCTTGCAGTTCCCAGAAGAGACCAGAAGAGGGCAGTGTGGCCTTGTGATTGGCAGCCCCACCCAGCTCTGAGCCAGTCCACTCCCTGACTGAACTACTGGACTCTGCCTTGGGGATTGCTAAGTCACACTGTTGTGGTTAATGATTGWCTAGCAGCACGTCATGCTGACTCCACAAGGGTGGCTATCAGGAGGCCTGGGTGTGACTTGGYGGACCCTGCTACCTCCTGGGCAGGTGAATGAGCTCAAGGAGTCCCAGACTGGACCTGTCCTGTGGGCTGAAAAGTTCCTGTCTGCTCCGAGTACCATCTCGGCCCGGGCCAGTCTAATCAATGCTGGGGTATGCCAGGCCCTGTTTTCTGAGCTTGAGGCCAGGTACGAAGGTGGGGCATGACTCTCACCTCCTTGGCCGTGAAGCTCACCCCCGTGATTCTGGACCATGCTCTTAGAGATCTGGAGGCAGCTGCAGACCCCGGTGTGTGGCTGTGCTGACTGGTTGTAAAACACTTGCCGGTGTATGTAACCTCTGAGTGTGCGCCTTCCCAGGCTCTGCAAAGCAAGAAACCTCCCTGACAAACTCGGGCCCCTTGGTGTCTCTGGCTATCCAGCCTTTCTGACGTTACATGTGAGGCCTAGGACACGGCATGTGTATGTGTTCAAGCTTTGCCTTCCCAACAGTTTGAGGCCAATCTGAGCTAGATGCATGTTGGATCCTGATAAAGCAAATCCTTAGCTCCTGGCCTACCCTTCCCAGTTGGGGTTTGTCCTTGCTCTGTACCTTGTAAGCTCCCTCCCATGGACTGAGATCTTCTGCCCAGTAATGGTTTCCAGCTCTCTCAAAGAAGGATGGAATGTGTGTGTGTGTATATATATACACACACACACACACACATCTGTAGCCTGGTCACCTCTGGTCTGATAACATGATTATACTGCTACTGGACTTGAACCAAGAGAGACTACTAAGCAGAGCTGGGCGTAGCTGTGTCCCCGTGCCGAGAGGATTAGGCCCAGTCTGTACCCTACCATTGGTCCTGTAGCTGTGACGGTGCCAACATTGTTTTACATACAAAAGCAATGTCTTCTTGCTGAACRCCCCCAGGCTTCCTCTAGCTTAGGTCCTCTGCTGTGCCTGGCAGTTTATGTCTAGTACTTCTCAGTTTCTGGGTGGGGCTAGTCTGTGTGGGGAAGACCAAATGGTGCTCCTGGTCTCACACCAACCGAGCAGTTAGCTGTTCATTCCGCCACCCCACAGTGGCCCAGCTCAGTTACCAGATGCTGCTACCTGGAGACCTGCCTAGACCCAAGGTATACATGTTGCCTCTGCCTGTTGTAGGAAAGGAATGGTCCCAGTGTGCGAAGAGCCTCCCCCCCCCGCCCCCCTTGTTACAGGCTTCTTCCAGTGTAGGGTGCTCTTCGCCCTGGGGAGAAATGCCAAGACAGCACAACCCCAAGTGAGATGCCAGGAGATCTTGCATTGTGCAACCTTGCTACTGTGACAATAAGTCTATCGGCCTGGGAGCCCATCCAGAGTTCTAGACGACATCATGCCTCATACTTCCCTCACTGGTTGGCGGGGCTGGATACTCCTATAGCAGGGTTCGGCAGGGTCCGTCTGGGCCTGGCGCGGTTTGCCAGGTGTAAGAAAGCTTTCTCTTTTGCATCAGATAGCTATTGAGCCAGGGCTGTAGGACACGTGTYTTTCATTCGTGTGGCCAGACTTAAAGCAGCCTTGGGATTTGGAATTCACCTTGGCTAGCGGGAGCACCCTCAGACTATGTGGATTTCTTTGCCCATTATCGGGAAGTAGAGATGGGCTTCTGAGACCAGGCAGATTGGAGCCGCCTCCTAGGAGCTTGAGCCAGTAACCATGAATTCACAGCCCAGAACCCTCTCCATGGTGGCTGCCTAGGGCTGTGTCCACAGCAAGGCTTGGGCTGAGTTGCACTTGGCAGGGACTCGCTGGGTGTAGGCATGGGGGAGGAGCACTGCTACTCTTTACTAAGAGCCTTTTGTCCCTGATTTCTATTTAATTTGCAAGCTGGCCTCAAGAAGGCTTCCATCCCCCTCTACATCTGGGCGGGGGCCGAGCTCTCGAGGGGGATGGGGGACTGAGGTCCACTGCTGCAGCACGTGTCCTTCGCCTGGGTAACACGAAGTCAGCACCAAGGCGTAAGTTCAGGCTAGGGCTAGAGGGTGCTAGTAGGAAAGTAGCCTCCCGATGAGTTGAGAATGGCAGAGCGCCTTCGGAACTAAGTCCAAAGCCATAATCTGTGGGGGTGGCCATGGKCCAGCTCCCGCGGTTTCACGGTCCGCTCCAGTGGATCTCCCATCTCGGCTCCTCGCTGCGGCCACTTTAAGGCCAGAGGCGGAGTCTCCCAAGGCCGGACTCTGGCGGCGGGCGGAGTCCATAGGCCCCGCCCCCGGGGCCGCGCGGGCGCATTGGCTGCACCGGGCGCGGGCGCTCGGTAGCACTTTGAACCGGGCGTCAAGCGGCTGGAACCGGAGTTGTGGTGCTCGCCGGGGTCGGGCCAGGTCGCTGCTGCTCTGACCATGGCCGAGGCACGCACGTCTCGCTGGTACTTTGGGGGGCTGGCTTCCTGCGGAGCCGCCTGCTGCACGCACCCGCTAGACCTGCTCAAGGTGAGGCTGAGTTTCAAGGCCGAGCGCGCGCGCACGTGAGCCCTAGGTGTTGGGGACCATCCCGGGCCTGGCGCCTACTGCGGCCGCCGCTTCACTGCGCACCCGGTAATTACCGCCGGAGACGCCCACGCCGGCCTGAGCCCCGGCTGCCCCGCTCTGCGCCGCTGGCCTCGGGCCTGCGGGCGCCACTATGCTTACTTCCCCGTGGGCAGCGGTGGAAAATCCCCGGGGACCCTCTGCCGCTGGCGTCCGCAGGTGACAGACAGCTATGCCTCAGAAGGGACATCCCGCTCCCCAGCTTACCTGCTAGTCCCTCCCCCACCCCAGTCATAACAGATGGCTGCTCAGCTTCAGCTCTGCGCTGTAGCACTTAGGTGAACTCTGTCACTCTGAGCCATCCCTCGGCCACAAACACTCGACAACTCTAGTCAAAGTTGTGCGTGTGCACAGGTGCTGAGACCCAAAAACCAGCCTTGCCGCTGCACCCCAGAGCACTCCCACGGCTGGGTGCTTAGCACCACCTACTGTGGGAGCTGGAAATGAAGGCAGTGGGTTAGGTGGTGGTGTGACCTCTGTCATCGTCTTCCGCTTGTTTGGTTGCTATATTGGGATCGGCACCGTCCTAAGTGAGCCAGGAGACCCTGCATTCCTAGGGTTCTGGCCAATAAGATTGGCCGACTCTCCGCAAGAAACAAATAAGACACGTGGTTTTGTGGGGTTTTGTTTTGTATGTGTGTGTGTGTGTGTATATACACACACACACACACATCTGTAGCCTGGTCACCTCTGGTCTGATAACATGATTATACTGCTACTGGACTTGAACCAAGAGAGACTACTAAGCAGAGCTGGGCGTAGCTGTGTCCCCGTGCCGAGAGGATTAGGCCCAGTCTGTACCCTACCATTGGTCCTGTAGCTGTGASGGTGCCAACATTGTTTTACATACAAAAGCAATGTCTTCTTGCTGAACACCCCCAGGCTTCCTCTAGCTTAGGTCCTCTGCTGTGCCTGGCAGTTTATGTCTAGTACTTCTCAGTTTCTGGGTGGGGCTAGTCTGTGTGGGGAAGACCAAATGGTGCTCCTGGTCTCACACCAACCGAGCAGTTAGCTGTTCATTCCGCCACCCCACAGTGGCCCAGCTCAGTTACCAGATGCTGCTACCTGGAGACCTGCCTAGACCCAAGGTATACATGTTGCCTCTGCCTGTTGTAGGAAAGGAATGGTCCCAGTGTGCGAAGAGCCTCCCCCCCCCGCCCCCCTTGTTACAGGCTTCTTCCAGTGTAGGGTGCTCTTCGCCCTGGGGAGAAATGCCAAGACAGCACAACCCCAAGTGAGATGCCAGGAGATCTTGCATTGTGCAACCTTGCTACTGTGACAATAAGTCTATCGGCCTGGGAGCCCATCCAGAGTTCTAGACGACATCATGCCTCATACTTCCCTCACTGGTTGGCGGGGCTGGATACTCCTATAGCAGGGTTCGGCAGGGTCCGTCTGGGCCTGGCGCGGTTTGCCAGGTGTAAGAAAGCTTTCTCTTTTGCATCAGATAGCTATTGAGCCAGGGCTGTAGGACACGTGTYTTTCATTCGTGTGGCCAGACTTAAAGCAGCCTTGGGATTTGGAATTCACCTTGGCTAGCGGGAGCACCCTCAGACTATGTGGATTTCTTTGCCCATTATCGGGAAGTAGAGATGGGCTTCTGAGACCAGGCAGATTGGAGCCGCCTCCTAGGAGCTTGAGCCAGTAACCATGAATTCACAGCCCAGAACCCTCTCCATGGTGGCTGCCTAGGGCTGTGTCCACAGCAAGGCTTGGGCTGAGTTGCACTTGGCAGGGACTCGCTGGGTGTAGGCATGGGGGAGGAGCACTGCTACTCTTTACTAAGAGCCTTTTGTCCCTGATTTCTATTTAATTTGCAAGCTGGCCTCAAGAAGGCTTCCATCCCCCTCTACATCTGGGCGGGGGCCGAGCTCTCGAGGGGGATGGGGGACTGAGGTCCACTGCTGCAGCACGTGTCCTTCGCCTGGGTAACACGAAGTCAGCACCAAGGCGTAAGTTCAGGCTAGGGCTAGAGGGTGCTAGTAGGAAAGTAGCCTCCCGATGAGTTGAGAATGGCAGAGCGCCTTCGGAACTAAGTCCAAAGCCATAATCTGTGGGGGTGGCCATGGKCCAGCTCCCGCGGTTTCACGGTCCGCTCCAGTGGATCTCCCATCTCGGCTCCTCGCTGCGGCCACTTTAAGGCCAGAGGCGGAGTCTCCCAAGGCCGGACTCTGGCGGCGGGCGGAGTCCATAGGCCCCGCCCCCGGGGCCGCGCGGGCGCATTGGCTGCACCGGGCGCGGGCGCTCGGTAGCACTTTGAACCGGGCGTCAAGCGGCTGGAACCGGAGTTGTGGTGCTCGCCGGGGTCGGGCCAGGTCGCTGCTGCTCTGACCATGGCCGAGGCACGCACGTCTCGCTGGTACTTTGGGGGGCTGGCTTCCTGCGGAGCCGCCTGCTGCACGCACCCGCTAGACCTGCTCAAGGTGAGGCTGAGTTTCAAGGCCGAGCGCGCGCGCACGTGAGCCCTAGGTGTTGGGGACCATCCCGGGCCTGGCGCCTACTGCGGCCGCCGCTTCACTGCGCACCCGGTAATTACCGCCGGAGACGCCCACGCCGGCCTGAGCCCCGGCTGCCCCGCTCTGCGCCGCTGGCCTCGGGCCTGCGGGCGCCACTATGCTTACTTCCCCGTGGGCAGCGGTGGAAAATCCCCGGGGACCCTATGCCGCTGGCGTCCGCAGGTGACAGACAGCTATGCCTCAGAAGGGACATCCCGCTCCCCAGCTTACCTGCTAGTCCCTCCCCCACCCCAGTCATAACAGATGGCTGCTCAGCTTCAGCTCTGCGCTGTAGCACTTAGGTGAACTCTGTCACTCTGAGCCATCCCTCGGCCACAAACACTCGACAACTCTAGTCAAAGTTGTGCGTGTGCACAGGTGCTGAGACCCAAAAACCAGCCTTGCCGCTGCACCCCAGAGCACTCCCACGGCTGGGTGCTTAGCACCACCTACTGTGGGAGCTGGAAATGAAGGCAGTGGGTTAGGTGGTGGTGTGACCTCTGTCATCGTCTTCCGCTTGTTTGGTTGCTATATTGGGATCGGCACCGTCCTAAGTGAGCCAGGAGACCCTGCATTCCTAGGGTTCTGGCCAATAAGATTGGCCGACTCTCCGCAAGAAACAAATAAGACACGTGGTTTTGTGGGGTTTTGTTTTGTATGTGTGTGTGTGTGTGTGTTTGCTTTAAAAATAAATGCAAACTGAGACAGCTCTCTTCCTGTTCCCCAGGGGCATTCTCGGGGAATTTTTTCCTGATTCTGACTTACCACAGAGAACAAAGAACTTAGCCACTCTGCCCAAGGAGCTCTAACTGCTACTTCAGCCAGTGGACGGGCATTCTCGCACTGGCCACCACCTCCCCTCACCCCTCACAAAGGATCCATCCCTGAGATCTGAGCTGGAGATCTAGCCTCAGGCAGTTTCTACCACCTCAAGCTCCTGGGCTGGTCTCCTCTCAGGGACTGAATTTCCTAAGAAGGCAATAGCTTTTCTTTCTTGGTTATTTATTTGTAGCCCAGGCTTACCTTGAACATGTTAGGCAGCTAAAGCTGGCTTTGGACTCCTCTACCTTCCTTGTGCAGAGATTTCAGGCATGCATTTTTTCACTCCGGATAGCTTTTCTAATTACTAAGAATGCTGGCCACTGGGTGGGTACACTGGAGACGGAAACCTCGGTTTTCCGGAGAGCAGTATTTACAGGTCCGGCCCCTGGGTGCTGCCTCAGGCAGGTATTATAGCAGGAAAAGGAAGGTACTGGTTGTTCTGGGAGGCRSGGACCGGATTTTCCTTTACTGAATGTACCTGCAGCCGTCTCCATCATGGGGGGTCAGGCTAGATGGCTAACTCAGCCTTGGACCCTGGAGACCCACCTCACTCCCAGACAGTCCTTTTCAGTGTTGACAGACTGTGATGTAAAAGTCCCAGGTGGTTGTCAGCTGTCCAAGTTCTCTCCCAGTTTCACTGCTTCTCAGCCCCACCCCCACCTGGCGGAACAAGAAAGACCGCGGAGGATGCATGACCACCATTGGTCCTGTGCCGTGAAGTGGGCAGTGCTCCGCCGCAGGAGTCAGCAATCAGGGTATCCCAGTGAAGACTGCTCAGAGACCACTTGAAAACTTGTATGGGCCAGGCGGTGGGCGGCACATGCCTTTAATCCCAGCACTTGGAAGGCAGAGGCAGGTGGGTTTCTGAGTTCAAGGCCAGCCTGGTCTACAGAGTGAGCTCCAGGACAGCCAGGACTACACAGAGAAACCCTGTCTTGAGGAGGAGGGGGGGAAAGAAGAAGAAAGAAAACTTGTATGGATTTTGTTTTAATAAGACAGCATCTTACTGCACCTCTGGCTGACTTCAAACTCATGATCCTCCTGCCTCAGTCACCTGGGTATTAGGAGCACGTGCCTGAGCTACTTTGTTGACTTTGAAACCATTTTGGAACTTGCTAGGTATGTCCACGTTGCCTGGTCCTCACATGCACAGGAGCTGTTAGCTGTACAGCCACTGTCCCTTGGGTGGGCCTTCACCCTCTGTCCCTCTTGGTCTGCATCTGCCCAGAGGATGACAGCCCTGTGGCTGAGCACCGGGCCCCTCTGTCCTCCCCGTCTTACTGTTTTCCCTGTCGCTCTTTCTGCATGAGTGTGACCATGCTTGTGGTGCCCCGTTTGGCTGTGGACAGGCCTCTTTGGAATCAGTACCAGGACTGACCCAAGAATGGTCAGGGCCAAAGATCCTGAGCCTGACCTCAGGCCACCAGGGCAGGAATGAGAGCCAGGCTAGGCCTTGAGGGCCATAATCGTCACTACTGTAGAGGGAAGTTACAGGCCGGGGACTAGGCACACCTCACCAGCCTTAGGCCATTAGGAACGTCTCTGCTGCCCTACCTTGGTTTCCTCCCGGTAGGTAGGGATGCTGAGAGCACCGAGTCCACAGGGTCCGGACCTGGAAATAATTGATCCTGGTAGATCCAGTCAGGAGAGGCCCAGACAGCTGGCTCGTTGCAACTGTGTTTCTACCGACGTGTGGCTAGGACAGAGCTCTGCTCTGCCTAGACTGACACGCCGCCCCTGCCTGTACACAGGTGCATCTCCAGACCCAACAGGAGGTGAAGCTGCGGATGACCGGCATGGCGCTGCAGGTGGTGCGGACCGACGGCTTCCTGGCTCTCTACAACGGCCTGAGTGCCTCGCTGTGCAGGCAGGTGAGCGCATGCATCTTGGTTCTCTGACAGGGCTCTGCGAATGAAAAGTTCTTTCTCTCGTGATGACATCAGCTTCCTAGGTCTCGGCACCAGCCTCTCGGGTGCTGGCTCTGGGGCTCGGTCCTATGACGAGCCTCGGGGAGCTTCAACCACTTCTCTCCCTCCTTCAGATTTATGACAGATGAGGCACGGGGTGGGTGTGCAGCAGGGACCTGCCTTCCAGTCTCAGAAGGGAAAACTGAGGCTGAGGACAACCGGGGACAGCTCCTCTGGGTTTGTGAGTTGGCTTGGCTGCTTACAAGGCTTTAGAATGGGTCCTGCACCCCCTCCCCAGATGACCTACTCTCTGACTCGGTTCGCTATCTACGAGACCATGCGGGACTACATGACCAAGGACAGCCAGGGGCCTCTCCCCTTCTACAGCAAGGTGTTGCTGGGCGGCATCAGTGGTGAGCACTGGGTGGTCGGGGCAAGGGCCGGGCCGAGGCCCAGGAGATGGGAGCCATCAGGGCCTGACGTTTCTATCACTGCAGGTTTAACTGGAGGCTTCGTGGGAACCCCAGCAGATCTGGTCAATGTCAGGTTTGTATGCACCTCCCATCCCCCAAGGTCAAGGGCTTTCCCGTTCCCAAGCAGGCAAGCATTTGCCCGGAATACTCCCAGACTCCGCAGTACGCTCAGCCTGGGCCAAGCCACTCAGACACTGAGCTTGGGTTTAGCCAAGTCCCATGATCCTTCCCTGAAGTTGGGTAGGCAATCGGCACTATAACCCCAGGCAGGGAGCTAGCCTGGGGCCCGGGAGCCAATGTCTATCCAGTGGACCACCGACACCTGCCTGTCTTACTGTTTCAGGATGCAGAACGACGTGAAACTGCCCCCAAGCCAGCGACGCAAGTGAGTGGGGGTCAGCCTTGGCCAGGTGGGGGTAGAGGTGAGAGGCCAGGCCCGAGAGGACCCCCACCCCCCCACCCCCCCTCAGGTCTGCTGTCACATATCCAGGACTCCCCAACTTGTTCGTGGTCATAGGGAACAGGAAGCAGGTGACTTTACCGCACGCAGCCACCCTGGGGTCACTGAGGCCTTTGCCTGGCCCCCAAGACCTTTCTGTCCTTTCCTGTGGGAAGAGTCTCAGGAAACAGAGTCAGTCCCACACCAGCCTGCTGGAACCTGCTGACAGCAGGCCTATCACGCAGGTTTGGGCCTCTTTGTAGCTGAGGCTAGCCCTAGTCAGGTATCTATGAGTGCAGGGACCCAAGCCTCAGAACCCATGAGGTAGGGCACATGAGAGAAGGGCTCACAGCCAAGAGGCCTGAGGTAGGAAGGCCTTCCTTTTCTACTCCAGGCTAGCCCCAGGCACAACATGGGGCTTCAAGATCAGCATCTTCTGTAGCAACCCCTGGCCCTCCTTGGCAGTGTCTAGTGTCCCTTCTTCTCACAGTCGGAACTGTCTCACTTTCCTCTACTGTGGGGCCCAGGTTGTCTCTAGTGTTGTCTCCCTTTCGCTCAGGCCGTCCTTGGACTATTATCCTCCTGGTTCGTCCTCCACAAAACTCGGCTGNTTATTATTATTATTATTATTATTATTATTATTATTAAGACAGGGTTTCTCTGTGAGCCCTGGCTGTCCTGGAACTCATTCTGTAGACCAGGCTGGCCTTGAACTCAGAAATCTGCCTGCCTCTGCCTCCTAAGTGCTGGGATTACAGGCGTGTGCCACCATGCCCAGCTGATGAATATATTTCTAAGGTTATTGTTTTATAATGACTAGACTTGGAAAAGTACTGTATCCAGTTTTGTTTTTGTTTTTTCAAAACCATTGAATTTTGTCTGGCCACTATTCCAACCAGTGCTGTCAATTCCATTTAAAGAGTTTTTTTGTTTTGTTTTGAGGCTAGGGTCCCAGTGAATTTAGAATTTTAGTATTTCTTTTATTGGATTATTTTCGACAGTTATTTCTACAACCAACTTTGGTAAGCATAGACTAATGGTTGGGAGTGAAAGTTTCTTTTGTTGCAGGTTGGTTGGTTTTAAGGTCACATAGAAGATTAAATGGGCTCATCTTTAGGTGTGTAGTGTTCTTGGTGAATTAGGTATAGTTCAAAGAGTATGGTTTATATTGGTTTTTAGTTGGTATTCTTTAGTAATAAACCACTTCCTGAGGTAAGAGCTATGATTTAAGAGAACCAGTTGCTAAGAAGGGCATAAATGTGATATTTTACCTGTATTGGAAAAGGAAGCCTAGATCATGTAGGCAAGATTGGAGTATGAAGTTACTTGTCAACAGAAATGAGTTTTGTGAATGGATTGAGATTAGTTTTCCAATAAAAATGGGGTTTATAATCTATTGCAATTATGCCAATGTGATGGGTGAATTTATTAAGAATTTCTGAAAAGATAGTTGGTGCTTAGATTTGAACTTAGGGCCTTAATGCTCTTAACCACTGAGCCATTTATTTCTCCAGCTTTTCATAGTGTTATGCCTTTAAGGAGTAAAGTTTGAGTGTAATGAAAAAGCTATTTAGATCATACAACTTTTTGTGAAACTTTGTTTTAAAGTTTATGAATACTTTTTAAATTGATGTATTTTCATGAATCAGTTTTTTTTGGGGGGGGGGTGGATAGGTTACATTCAGCCAACACCCGATATATAGTCCCTCCCGCAGTTTTTGAGTAAAAAAGATTAAATTTTGGGGATTGAGGTGATTTAATGACATTTTGATGTTTTGTCATATGGTCTTTTATTTTGAATTGTCAGCTAGTTAAATCAATAGTTTTGTTACTTAGAGAACTTTCATAGTTGATAGAATAGAAAACGGGCTTACATGGCTAAACAGGTTACATATGCTCTTTTTGTCACTTTCCCCTGTAATAGCGGATGAAGAAAAAGCTCCGGTTGAGTAGTTTTAACAAGTTGAGGGAGATAAATCTAGACATTACATGGTTGTAGTTTCTTACTGTTTTTCAAAATCATTTTGGCTATTTTTTTCTTGAATGAGGCATGTTGTTTATGGCACACAACACTTTGACAGCCAATAAATGAAAAGCTTTTCACATAGCCTCCAAGTTTATAAACATGATTTAAGGAGTGGAGTGATATCTTTGGAGGTGACAAAATGCCCACAAATGGTATTGTGTGTCTTGGGGTGAGACATAATAAGAAATCCAGAGTTGGGTAGCAATCAAATTGTTGCATTTTTTTTAAAAGATTTGTTTATTTATTATATGTAAGTATACTGCAGCTATCTTCAGACATTCCAGAAGAGGGTGTCAGATCTCATTACAGATGATTATGAGCTACCATGTGGTTGCTGGGATTTGAACTCAGGGACCTTCTGAAGAGCAGCCAGTGCTCTTAACCGCTGAGCCATCTCTCCAGCCAAAATTGTTACGTTTTTAATGAGGTGTTCTTTTTTTCCTTTTTTCTGGTCTGTGTGTGTGTGTGTGTGTGTGTGTGTGTGTGTGTGTGTTTAGTTTTGAGACAGGGTTTCATTCTCAATATAGTCCTGGCTATCTTGAAACTCTGGAACTCTGTCTCTCTAGACCAGGCTGGCCTCAGAACTCTGAGAGATCCACTGGCCTCTACCTCCTGAGTGCTGGGATTAAAGTCATGCCTGCTTTTAATGAGGTTTTTCTTAACAGAATGAATATATATCTTGGATGTTGCTGACTGATTGATTTTAATTTTTATTGCTCAGTAAATAATTGGTCAATAAAACCTGAAATTCAGAGGATTCTGAAATTTTGATGATAGATATACATAAAAGTGGGAATTCTAAAACAGATCTTATACGTTTGTATAGAGGAATGTTGCTAAGATAATTGGAAATATTTGAACAGGATTGACTTGTAACTATATGTATTTTGTGAATGAAGCATTAATAACATTTTGACCTTTTCAAGGCACTTTTGGAAAGAACAGGCTACACACTTGATGTGACTACAGGTCAGAGGAAGTATGGGGGACCACCTCCAGATTCCGTTTATTCAGGTCAGCAGCCTTCTGTTGGCACTGAGGTAAAGAAACTTATAATTTGTACCATTTGTAGTTAAAAAAAATTCTCTAGTTCCCTAAAGAATTCTCTATGATTGTGAATTCATATTTAATTTCCAGATATTTGTGGGGAAGATCCCCAGAGATCTGTTTGAGGATGAGCTTGTTCCATTATTTGAGAAAGCTGGACCTATATGGGATCTTCGTTTAATGATGGATCCACTTACTGGTCTCAACAGAGGTTACGCGTTTGTCACTTTTTGTACAAAAGAAGCAGCACAAGAGGCTGTTAAACTGGTAAGTTTTTTTCCTTTTTTTCTCTATGCTTAATGTCAGGTTTTTCTAAAGTGTTTTATCTGGCGGTTTTTGAGGTGCCTTTTATTTTCCTATGTATATGTCGTAGGAGGAATATTTGATAAGATTCAGAATCTATAAAATGGTGGTATAGAATTTCTAGTTGATTCATCTGGCTTTGGATAGTTCTATGTGTTATTTTAAAGGAATATAAAAATGATGCTGCTTCCAAAGATTTTTCCCACACTTGGACCTTACTTTTCATCAGAAAGTCACAGAAACACCCATATAGTTTAAATAAGTAAACAAATAGGACAGCTATTAGAATACACTGGCTGCTCTTCCCAAGGCCCTAGGTTCAACTCTTGAGTACCCACAGGGCAACTCAAAACCATCTGTAACTTGTTCTTGGGGATTTGATGCCCTCTTTTGGAGGTACCAGGCATGCATGTGGTGTACAAATATGTGGGTCAAATACCCATAAACTTAAAAAGACAGTACAATTCACAGAAGACGCCAGGATGATACATTTCTAGGTAGCAACATAAAAGATTTTGTTGTGGAGTGGGAATGTTTGATTTTAAAACAACCAGATGTTTGAGAACCTAATTCTTATTTATTACCACTTAAAATTCTTCAAAATTATAGCTTATATAATAGATTAATTTTCTTTTAATTCTATAAATCAAAAAGGTTTAGCAAGGTATAGTGGCTCGTAACTGAATTTCTGTACTGAGACATAAGGATTGCTGTAATTGAGGCCACCCTGGTGTGGTGGTGAGAAACCCAAATAGGAATATACACAAGTAAACAACACACCCCAACGCCAACAGTAATTAAAGAAATAAACGCTATTAACTTAAGAGGAATCAAAGAAGTGTATACCAGAGGCATTACAGGGAGGAAAGGGAAAGGAGAATTAAAAAAAGGTAAAGATCCAGGGAGTTAAATAAAAAGGAATGTGTTACTCTTTTGCTATGTAGCCATGGCCTACTTGCATTTGTATTAGGCCAGGGTAGCCACAAATTCGCAGAGATCTTCTTGCCTCATCCTCCACAGACCTAGTTGTATCATTTCTGTGGACAACTCACTATGAAAGATTTGTTAAATTTGGCTTATTTGTTTTGTGGAATCTAAACAAATTAAAAATCTTTAGGTTGATTTCTCAAAAAATTAAGAGGATAAAACAGGATATTTGACTTAGAAGTTCTTTAGTTTTCTGAGGTTTTTGTTTTGTTTTGGATACCGGGTATTACTATGTAGCTCTGGCTGCCCTGGAACTCACAGAGATCCACCTGCCTCTGTCTGCCTCTGTAGTGCTGTGACTAAAAGCAAACACCACTATGTTTCTATTTAATCTTATTTTTGAAATTTGGGTTTTTTACAGTCATTTTTTTAGTTTTGACTATACCTGTATACAAATATCATAGTTAACTCCCAGCCCCTTTCCTTTTCCTGTTTCATACCCTTCATTCTCACTAACTCCCTTCTTCCCTCTTAGTAGAAGCATGAGCAGGAGGCTATTTTCTGGACAACTAAGTGTTTACATCACTGAAGAAAATGACTTCCCTCTTCCCTATAGCTATTAACTTTCACATGCTCTTCAGGAAAGAGTTGGGACCTTCTGAGTCCTCCCTCATCCCTGATGGCATGCTAAAGGGCCCAGTCTTGTACACGAGACTTCAGCTCTACATATCTATGATTGCAAAGGATATGTCATTTCCAGAAGTGCATGCTTTATAACACTCTTCCCAATTTCGAGCTCTGATGGTCTTCTCCCAATTCTGTACTGCTTCTCCCAAGCCTTGGAGAGGGGCTAGATGCTGTGTACCATTTAGAACCAAGCAGTCAATAGTCACTTATTCTCAGCAGTTTTGACCAGGTAGCAGTTCTCTGCATTGTCATCCTCTGCTATAAGAAGTGTTTGTATGCTCAAGGTTGAGAACAGCATGAGTGTAAACATACATGTTTAGGGGCCGGGAGAGATGGCTCAGCAATAAAGAACATATATGTTCTTGTGGAGGATCCTAATTTAGTTCCTGGTACCTCCATGGGGTTGCTCACAATCTCCTGTAACTCTAGCTCCAGAGGATCCAGCACCATAATCTGATCTGTTTGGATACCCATACTCAACATAATCAAAAGAAAATAAAAAAGAAAAAAAATTTAAAAAGAAACACGTAAATGTTTAGAAGACAGTTTATTGAATGTCTACACAGCGAAACATAAGCAGATGCCCAACATCTTTGTCGCTGCCTATGACCTCCCCAGCCATAGACAGTTGATCAGGTTTTATAGTATTGGACCTGTATTTTCTTCCATGGAGGTGGCTCCGTTGCCAATTAGAACGTGGTTGCTATGGGCTGGAGAGATGGCTCAGCAGTTAAGACTGCTCTTCCAGAAGGTCCTGAGTTCAAAATCCCAGCAACCACATGGTGGCTCGCAACCATCTGTAATGAGATCTGACTCCCTCTTCTAGAGTATCTGAAGACAGCCATACTGAAGACAGCCATACTGTATTTATAATAAATTTATTACTTATTATTTATAATAAATCTTTTAAAAAAGGGTAGTGGTTGGTAGACTGTACTTGCTACAGTCTTTAGTTTCATGGCCTAATGGTGTAGCATACCTAAAGTAATTCTGAAATACTCTAAAGTTGAGAACTTATTAAAAGGATCTTTTGTAGCCCAAGGATAACCTTGAACTTGTTGTATTCCTGATCCTGACTCCACCTCTCAAGAGCACCATGACTTTTAAAATCAAAAACTTGTACATCTTGTCTTTCTGATTTTCAGATCTGGTATGCTCACCACCTTTTTAAAACAGACCTCAAGGAGAAAAATAAGTATATTTTGGAGTATTCTGTTGCTTGTATCTCTGTACTGTCCTAATGAGTAAAATTGAATGTATAGGATTAACATTAAGAAAGTATGTTTCTTGAAACAAAATAGATTTCTTTAAAGAGAATTCAGGAATTTAGGTTTTTTTTTTTTTTTTTTTAAATCATACTTTTCCTCCTTAAAAAGAATGCTTCTCTTTCACAGGAAATATGATATAACTCTGCAGGGAGCCATTCATTGGTAGCCTGGCAACCTTTGAGCTGTCAAAAGTTTACTTTATCAGTCGAGGTGAAATGAAGGACCGTAGGAAGAAATACTTCAAGTTTTCTTCCTAGGGCTAGGATAACGACTTAGTGACCCAGTGTTACTGTACCAGCAGGAAGATTGGAGTTCAGATTCCCAGCACCCATGTAAAAGGCAGGCTTGGTGATAAACTTGTATAACTCAAGCCCTGGGGGTTGACAACAAAGAATCTCTTTAGCTCATTTGCCAGCTATTTCTAGTCTGTGAGCCCCATATAGATAGGTTCATTGATAAATCTAGTCTCAAAAGATGAGAATTGATAAAGGAAGATACCTAGTATCAACTAGACTGCATGCTCACTGTATATATGTATACACAACACATTAAAAAAATCATTTGTTTGGGGTATAAAAATAACACCACTTTTGCTAGGTGGCAATAAAGTAGCTTAAAAAGTTTTTTTTTTACATGTATGGGTGTTTTTCCTGCATGTAAATCTGTACCACTTGTGTGCCTGGTGCCGGTGGAGGCCAGAAGAGGGTGTCGGATCTCCTGGAACTGGAGTTAACAGAGGATTGAGAGCTGCCAGGTGGGTGCTGGGAGTTGAACTTCGGGTCATCTAGAAGAGAAGTTGGTGCTTTTAACCTGTGAGCCATTTCTCTAGCCCATAAATAACATCATCAAAAACAAACACCCAAGCTGTTAAAAGTTGGAGTAGTAACATAAATGAAGACAAAGAGCCATTTTACTGAAGAAAAGCTAATAGAGAATTTTAGTGATTGATACCAGACCCAACTTTTTGGATTAAAGAGTGATTTGCTTGCATGTTTGTAGTTGGTTTGTGTTTGTCTGGTGTCAGTGGGAGTCAGAAGAGGGTGTCTCATCCTGTGAAACTGAGTTACAGATAGCTGTGAACCACCATGTAGGGACTTAACCTGGTTTATCTGTGAAAGGTAGCAGTGCTCTTAACTAACTGGCCAATTTTCGATTCCTGTAGATTACTGTTTTGCTCATATTCTTTTAGGTGAATTCAAGAAGCCACAGAGAGGATAAATAGTGCAACATGTAACCTTCTATTAACATGATTTTGAGCACCAGTGAATAGACTGAGATGTTTTAGTTTAGAAAACTCCATGGTTTAACAAGACCAATCCAAAATTGTATTATTATAGTTTGCTTATGTGTAGTTTTTAACATGCATCATTTATTAATAGCAGTATGTATTTTAAGTCTAATGTAGAAATTTAACATGACCATGTAGCCTTTTTGATTGGTCTACAAACTCTCATTCTTTCTATTTTTGGTTTTTGGAGACAGGGTTTTTCTGTACAGGCCTGGCTGTCCTGGAACTCACTATGTAGACCAGGCTGGCCTTGAACTCAAATCTGCCTGCCTCTGCCTCCCAAGGGCTGGGATTAAAGGCGTGCCCCACCACTGCCTGGCACGAGCTCRCATTCTTAACCATTCCATGTTTCTAGGTTTTTCTGTTTATGATTCAGGTTCTTAAATGGGGCATAATGATTTATTTCTGGAGAAACAGGCTTTGCAATTTAGTGCTTTTAAAAAGATATTTTTGGTGGCACTTACGATTTACTGGAATTGCTTGGGATATATATTGTTCTTATATGTGTGTATACATATATATATCCATAAACATATATAAGCATGTATATGTGTATATATAATTTAAAGATGTATACATATATACATGCATACATATACATAGAAATATATATTTATAACCTGCATGTATGCCATGTGGGAGRCTGGTGTGGTAGAGGCAAGAAGTAGGTATTGGATCCCTAAGAACTGAACAGTGTGAGCTACCCTGTGTACTCTAGCAGAACAGCTAGTGTGCACTTAACTGCTGAGCCATCCTATTTAAAAACTTTTTTTAAATGGGTATTTTGCCCACATGTATTTCTGTGTAATGCATGCAGTACCTTCGAAGATGAAGATTAGCTGCCTTATGGGTGCTGGGAATTGAACCCTGTTCCTCTGGAAGAGCAGCTGATGCTCTTAACTGATGAGCCATATCCCTAGCACCTTAGATCGGGATTCATTATTGTGCATAAGATTTAGGAGATTTACTTTAAGATGAAAATASCTAGATTGTAGAGGAATGAAATGCTTGAAAATTATAAATAAAAATTCAAATTGACTTAGATTCTACTTGGTGGAAATGATCATGTTCTTCCTAAATTTCAAAATAGAACATACTTTAGAAACATACAATAGAACATACTCCAGAGTGATTGGGTCATGTCTTGAGGTTCTGTTTGAGTTAAAACTCTGATCAAGGTGAATGTTTATGTAACTGAAATGTCAACCTAGTAATACACAAATATGGAGAAAATGCTTTTGCATTCTTAGATAAAATTGGGAGTTATTTTATGTTAAAAGTATTTGGATATTAAACAAATTTGTAGTGGTTTGTTTTCTTGGGATGAAAATTATTATTATTAATATTAATATTAATTTTTGGTTTTTGGATTTTGGTTTTTTCGAGACAGGGTTTCTCTGTATAGCCCTGGCTGTCCTGGAACTCGCTCTAGACCAGGCTGGCCTTGAACTCAAATCCGCCTGCCTCTGCCTTCCAGAGAGCTGGGACTACAGGCATGCGCCACCACCGCCCTGTGAAAATTATTTTAATGTAGGTATGGTGGCATACTATGTGTGGTGGCTTGCAATCATAGTGCTTGGGAGGAGAGGCATGGAGATCTCAGATCTCAATAGAAAGCTCTTGTCTCAAAACAAGACAAAAATCCAAGTTACTACAGATTATAAATTTGTATTCTTTGTAGATTATCTATAAAATTGGGTTAATTTTTCTTGGCTAGAGAAAAATTGGGCATGGTGGCAGATATCTTTAATCCAGCACATGGTAGGCAGAAGCACGTGGATCTTGAGACCAACCTGACCTACAGAATAAGTTCCAGGACAGCCAGGGCTACACAGAGAAACCCTTCTTTGAAAGCCTACATGTATTTAGGGGTAGGGGTGTGTGTGTGTGTGTGTGTGTGTGTGTGTG